>JARPMJ010007280.1:0-44253 GCA_033366665.1 Phoxinus dragarum | reverse complement strand
ACCAAGTCCAAGTTCAAGTTCAAGTTTCATGCCACGCCATACTTTTGTTTTTATGTTGGATCTTGTTTTGATTTGTAAATAAACTGCACTTGGGTTCTCTTGAAACTTGCTTCCAGTGGACTAATTATTACATCATATTTAACTAAAGGCTAAAATACTGCCTGAATCGCTATAGTGCGGGAAGACTAATTGGAAGACTGAACTATTGTTATTAGACATGTCTGAAATTGAAGATGTGAGACTGTCTAAAAGGATGAGTTTAGATCAGGGTCTCCTGAAAACTTCTTCAAGGAGTGTACCACCATGAAATCCTTTCTGACTCACACAAACATGAACTCACCCTCATACACGTCAGGGGTGCTGATTATTTTAGCCATCTACAAACAAATAAATAGAAAAACAGAAATAAACAGTAAAGAGACTGTTACAAAGAAAGAGATCAAGTCTAAGACCTGTTTTACAGCACATGCAGAACTGTGCATATTTATTTTGGTGTCCATATTAAGAAGTTATGCTTAACCTTCACATTGGCCATAGTAACCTTAGTGCACAATATGAAGCAACATAAAATAATGGAGAATACTAACTTTTTTTAAAAAGTCTGGGCTTGTTGCAAATTACACACAGTAATGTTTACTTTCCAAATCGACATGTCAAGTTTGTTTGTAAAATAAAATACATAATTTAAAGGCTACGCATGAAGTTATTCCATTCAAGCATTGAGAAGCTCAGGCATTACCCAGAAACTGTCAGACACACAAGCCTTTAGCATTTATACTTCAGCTTTGTACTTGCTCACTTCAACGCATCTACTCTCTGTTATGTGTGAGCATATGAGTTTTTATGAATATTTGTGTGTTTACATGTCAACACAGTAGTCATTTTTGGCATGTTTTTTTGGCTTTAAGTATTTACTTTTTTTCTACAGTTTAATGACATTGACCATTTTTGCTCCAACGTTAACTTCACTATTTCTACATCAGACATCCAATATCCATGTGTATCCAAGCAAGCAACTTTTCCCACAGGCTCCCATTAGATTTTCTAGCTCATTACAATTAACAAACCAAGCTCAATCATTACACAACATAAAAGCTGAAGAAATCGATGCAGTGCAAATGTTTTCTGCTTCCGATCAAGCCTAATTATCCTAGTTAAGCAAGTTTGTTAATTTGGGGCAAATAATCCTAGTTCTAATAAGTACTTTTTACAGCAACCAATTAATAGCAAACAATACCTATGTTCAAGTGTGTAATTCACAACATGTTTAGCTCAGTCAGTGTATCGATTTGTTTTGTATCGATTTGAAACGGTTTTGATCTCAAATCTAATTAGAACAGAATGAAGAAAGCTTGGCCAGCCACCGCTAACTAGCTTTGTCAGGTAATTCTGTTATGATTTTGGGCCCACATTGGGAGATTTAGCAAGCAGCACCACCAAAATGAACATTTTGGTCCTGGATTTTAGCAAATGAGTCAAATCTATTATTTAAATAAAACATCATTCCACAATCTGTGAGAGGTCAGTCCATGAAAATGCATTGAGAGACCATTTTCAAAGTCAAAGTCAAAGTTTATTTATAAAGCACTTTTTAAAAACAGCAAGTGTTTAACAAAGTGCTGTACACATATATCCTAATATATCAATGATACAAACAGTCAGCAGCACAGAAATACAACAATAAAACAACTCTCACATAGCATCAAATGCCAGACTATAGTAATAGGTTTTAAGACTAGATTTTAACTTAGATTTTACAAATTTAAATTTTGAACTTAGACATTTGGAAACATTTTGGAAACATAATTAAAACTCCTGGAACATTCTTGAAATGGTACCCTATTATTAGTGCCCTGTGTATTTTGCCACGACACAGTCACAGAAATATGTATTTTTCTGACAGAAACATTTAATATCTGGAAGACACATGTGCATATAAGATAATTAGCTGTTATATTTAACATGACAGCAGAAAAAAGGTAGAAAGGTAGAGACGCTTGATTTCACATGGTCAATTAGAGTCATGATTTAGCAAACTACAATTTTTTTTAATTCTGTCATAATTTACTGGAATCATGGCAACATTTTATACACTGGCTGTTTTATGGCGTATCGTGGCAGTTCAGAAATGAAATGTCCGGTGAGTCTCACTAAAAGGTTAATTATCTATTGCGTTTGAATATTATGTACCGCCTACACTAAACCGCATACACTTCCCATAACAAAACCAAACAGGAGATAAAAAATGCATTTTCTGAAGCAAACATGTCAGGTTAGCTTGCTTCATTGGGTCTTTGAGCTCTTTCATGGTGAATCATGTTTCACGGGACATGAGCGTACAGTATCAGGTGAGCTACAGAGCAAGTTTACTACATCAGAAAAGCCATTATGGAGCTTATGTGATGCAAATGTCAAAAGGTATTAGTTTACAAATCATGCACTGAAAGTGTTTTGAGGTCATAACAGTGTTGTGCACAGAGCCGCATGAAAATACTATTTTATTATTCGATAATCAATAATGGAGCCCTCATAATAATTTGTATAAAAAGGAATATTATTATTTTATTTTTTTTACTGCCTCTATAGTGTTAATTTGCAGTCAATTATATGCACGGTATAAGTATGTTTTAGGAGTTCTGCAAAAATGTAGGTAGGAGAAGGTTTTTCCAATGAGCCTAGGTTGGATTATAAGCTTTAAAGCTTCAAAAGTGGAGCAAAGCACCATAACAATTCCATAACTTGTAATTTGCATCTTTTTTAAGCTTTCCCCTTTTCTCCTTGTGTTTTCATGGATAATCTCTGTTTTTCAGTCAACTTTTAGTACATGTATTACTCCAGGGCACTATGGTTATAGATAGGATGTGTGTGTGACCGTCTTAATTTTTGCTGTACTTCTGACCTCATGCACCTTCCAGTTGATTATGCATGGGAAAGGATGAAACTGTTCTTACTCCCTCCCGTGCATTTCTAAAAAAAAAATTGCTAACACCAGCTAAAATGGATTTTCACAGATTAAAAATGTCAGCCAAATGAAATAATGTAACAAGACCGAGAAGGAGAGAAAATCCAAACTCACTCTAATACAAAATGCACTCTAAATCTAAAACACTCTCTCAGTTCTTTTAAGGTTGTTCCTGCTTTCATGGTTTCAAAAGTCAGTTTAAAAGACAACAGTTACCTCAGCAGCACAAAGTTGGTGCAAGAATAATGGGTTTGTATGGAACAAAGTACATGGTCGGAGTGCTGGATTCAGCATAACCTCTGCCCAGTGAGTTTTTGAGGGTACCTGCACACACACTCCAGGGCTGCATACACTTTGGTCTCAGAACAGAGTGCGCTACAAAAATCAATGAAACTAATTAATCATTACACAGAGTTGTTTATAATTCAATAGTGATACAATTGTTTTGGTAATCTGCTTCAAACACAACTCTTGAATTTCTTCAAAGATTCAATGGTAAACTTTTCAATGCAAAAGTTTGTGACCAGTTTCTCCTCAGAAGTGTTAATTGTAGCAACCTGGTAATGTAACAAAACTTTGTTTCTTTCTGCCACTTTGTGGCAGGGTTTATGTAAATTATAGGGTTGGTGATGTCACTAACCCGGGAGGAATGTTGTGTAGTCCCTACTAGCCGTTTGTTAGTCCTTTAAAAACTATTTCTTTAATAGCAAATATCTTCCTTTGCTTTGAACTTTGAGCGTTGTAACTTTGCAGATGTTATTTATGCATAAACAGCAAAATTACACACTAACTAAAGTTATAAAAGTGAAATCATAATCAACCAACCCTTTAAATCAAAATGCGAGATTTTATGGAACGATAAGAATAAGCGTGTGTGTTTTTTTTTTTATAAAATTTTCACCAAGTGGTAAAGCCATTAATTTTCAAAGCCTTTGTCTAAGTTTGGTCAGTTCAACTGAGTCACACATTTTCAGATAATTTTCTTCCGAATTTGAAAGACTATCACTGTCACTTGAAATTTTTGGAATATTTTTTCCCCTGTGAAACACAAAACAACTCATTATCAAAATATCAAAGCTGCTTTTATGATTTTGATCATGACGGTCAAGTTCACTTTCAGTTTTGTTTTCAGTTTAGTTAACATTTATATTATTATCAATTTGATTCCATTTTTTTAAATTCAGTTTGATTTGGTTCAGATGTGCTCAGCGCTGCTGCTTGAACTTAGACCACAGTGATCTGTCACGCCACATTAAAGAGCGTCAAAATGTATTGTTTGAATTTTGTGATTAAAATGGCCTGAATTTGATAGCTGTGTTCTTGTTTCTTATCAAAAGTAACTATTGGATGGCAGGTGTGCTACAAATTATGTTTCAACTGAACATTCAAAATGAAGATAAATATTGAGGGTAACACTTTATAATAACTGCAAGTTATTAATTATTAGTTAAGCATTAGTAAACAGTTAATTCATCATCTATAAAGCATTAATAGACATTAATACGCAGTTTATAAATACAGCCATAAATGCTTTATTCTTGATTTAAAAGATTTGATTTAATATATAATAATTGTATTTTCATACTTTATTAATGATCAATTTATAATTTCTAAATGAAGTGTCACACTGTTTACACACCAGTTATTTAAGAGTTGTCAGTGGTTCATAAGATCACTTAGAAAGTGTAAGTAAATGATTAATAAACTATTTAGACGTACATTCATAGATCTTATTATTCAGACGGTATTAGTTACTTAGTGTGTAATAAATGATTTATTAAATTCAAGGTTAATTCAGGTAGTTATAAAACATTTTGTAGTGGTCAGTTATCTATTTTTGTGAGTTCATCTAAAGTGAGGACTATTCATGCCTTGTAAAGCATTTACAAAGGAGATTTAAAGGCTGTTAATATTTCTATGTTCAGTATCACTGTGATGTGTTTGTTTCCTTTTTCAAAAGGCATGAATAGTCCTCACTTTAGATGAGCTCACAAAAATAGTTAACTGACCACTACTAAATGCTTTATAAATACCTGAATTTACTCCATTTACTTACACTTTCTAAGTGATCTTATGAATCACTAACAACTCTTAAATAACTGGTTTGTAAATAATGATATACTTCATTTAGAAATTATTAATTTATTATTAGAACACATAATAGATATGCTTATAAATCAGAAAAAAGCATAGCTGTATTTATAAACTGCTTATTAATGTCTATTAATGTTTTATAAATGATGAACTAACTGTTTACTAATGCTTAACTAATGATTAATAGGGTGCAGTTATTATAAAGTGTTACCAAATTGGGAAATTTTTATAGTCAACTCAGCCCTAAAACCATTTTGAACTTTCACCCCATTAACAAGCCCTGTTTATTGATGAAAAACATACTTTGGGTAACATTGCTTTGCATGAGTCCAAGCAAACAGATCTGTGACTTTGAAAGACAGGAAATTAATGTGCAAATATTTACAACAACATACTCTAAGAACACAATTTAGAGTATGCCAAGTCTGTCTGGAAAGCAGCTGATCCTAAGTTTTTATGAGAGCTGCAATGATGAGCGAAGCCCAACATCACACAGCTATCCACAGCGAGCTAGCAGAGAGGATGAGGCAGGGTAGAGGAAAATTAGAGAGAAGGGAAATAGAAATGAAGAAGAGAATGATGAGAGATTAAGAATAGCCTATTGTGTGTCCTGCTGTATATTCTAGATAGTCATTATCTTAAACTGCTATTGTGTTATAGATTTGTTGATGTCTACTGAGAGTTTTTGTGCTGTATTCATTTCATACTTTACCTATAAGTCTACACAAAGAATATTGAATGGGTACAATTTTTACCCATCTCATCTCGAACATGCAAATACTCATGTCTAAATTATTCAGAGTATTTGCAAAGTTTCTGAACTCGCAAAAGAAGCCTGCATCGAGGGCACAAAGGCGGCGCTCACGAGCACACTTCTGAGTGCTGAAATGCCGAATGAGTCCACATGAAGTGTGCCATTTGGGGTCCAGCCAAAATGCGGCCTGCAAATGCGTCCTTCTTTTCTTGGGAATGCAGGATACATCAGAAGGATCCTTCACTCCGGCACAATTAATTAATTGTGCTGGAGACGAAATTGAGATTACACTTTTAAATTTAAGTATTGGGTTTCAATTTAATCGAGTAATCTAATGTATCTAATGAAAACAATAATAAAATGTTATTATAAATGGTTCAAATGTTGCCTTATATGTTACCAGTATGTAATTTTACATAGGTTTATACTCTTTAGAATTTGTTATGTACATACATTGACCATGGTGAACATTTTTAGGCAGTTATAACTATATATAACTTATATAAAGTTTTATACATAAAGTACAAATGTTACTACCGCTCGTTGGCTGTCACCAGTTGCCAGATGACAAAACCAGACCGTTCCATTGAACAACTCCCGGGACACAGCTAGCAACAATTTGTTAATGTGACAATACATTTTATTAGTTTAATTTTCCAAATAACCAGTGGTGGAATATGTAACGAAATACATTTAACTCTGAATTTAAGTATACATTTGAAGTACTTTAGATTGTTATTCAACTTCACTTTATCTCAGAGGCAAATATTGTACTTGAAACTGACTTTTTACACATGGATATTAGATTATGATATGAGATATTGTTTAAAAAAAATATGAACAGTATGAGTATATATTAGAAACACTAAAGATATGTCTTATAGATCAGGGATAAACAACATTCGGTCCTGGGCCGCTGTCATCCAGAGTTTAGCTCATAGGACAGTTTTGCTGTTATACTATTTTATGGTTTGATTTTGAGAATGTGAGTACATTTATTTTATTCTTCCCTCTTTCTGAGAACATCTCAGTGACATGGCAGCCCTCGCCTGCGTCAGCCCTGCAAACCTGTTAGTGGACATTAATGATGCCCCAGACAAAGGGTTAAGACAATCAGGCTGTGAGTAAGTGAAAGCACCTGTTCTGAATCCTTAGCTTTATTCTGCATCTGCCGCAGCTTTGCTTTATCTGAAGAGTGATCCTCAGCTGATGGAGCTCACCTCGTAGTGTCAGTCCTCCTCGCTTCTTTCTAACACCGTTAGACAAAGAGATCTCAGGTGACCCGAGATCCATCTGCTTCGTTGCTGTCTGTGCACATGTCTTTGAGATTTGTATTCAAAGGTGCTTCCTACCCCCAACCTCCATTTTGATAGCTATCTCTCTAAATCATATGCATATCATCCAAATCATATTTTCTGTCACTTTTGAATAATGAGGTTGAGTATTAACATGAACAGCTGGATGGAACTTGTGTCCTATGAGAACAGGGGCAATTTTTTTTTCTGTATTATTTAATCAGTTTCTTCTCTCTTGGTACAGTTACCATCTGATGGGGTTACACAGGAAGACATTGCTGGGTTCATTATACCACCCATGATTCTGTAAAATGGTAACTAAAATTCAAGCCAACTTTAAAATAATGTTTTACCCTTCAGATCTTCTTCTTCTGACTTGAGTAAATTTCGGCATGCAGATATAGAGACCATTAAAATATATATATTTTTGTGAGTGTTGCTTGGTCCGCTATGTTGCTTGAATGACAGAATCATGATTATATGATTTATTAAGTAATGAACTGGATGCAGGGAAGTGAAATACACTTGGGTGCAGGGAAGTGAAATACAGTGTGTATTGTGCAAATACCTTATAATGGTATTTGCTACCTTATAAAAGAATACATTTGACAGTAATAAAACAGCTGGTTCAACAATCTTTTTTTTTTCCACTTGAAGAGAAAACGTTTCACTATGGAATGTTTCACTATGGAATGTTTATTAAAACAGACTAAAAATGTCTGGAAGATATATTTTTAGTATTTTGGTTATGAAAGGTAAACAACTGTAAAGTGTTCTCAGTCCCACCAGTGATGGGAATCTGAGAGCTGGAGAGAACTTAAGTCTAGAGGTCGGTATGTCTCGGCCAAATTTACATTACATGGTTCAAGTGACCCAATTTAAAAAAAATGTCCCTCCCATGTGGCAGAGATTGGATATGTCCCACGAACGTGCAAGCAGGAAAAAAAGCACATGGATTATGATACTCTTTTAGATTGGTTTTAGGCCTCATTCATATGTGGAAATAAATCTGATATAAATCTGATACGTGCATTTGCGTCTGCCATGTAGGTGGACAGATCGAATATTCCCCTGTCAATGCAAGTTATACATCATTAAAAAATCTTGTTGAGCCTTCGATGCGAAGGGGAAGCAAAAGCTTGTATTATCAATTTGTCTCCATCCGTTGCAAATCACTGCTTTTTTGCTTCCTTTTCAGCCTAAGCTTTTCCGGGTCTGTAGTCAGTATGTCTCCCTTGGGTTGTTTCGCCAAGTATATAGTGTAAATGCAGATACTGGATAAGGGACACTTTTAAAAGAAGATGTAAGCTGGTTATAAAAATAAAAAAAATGGATATAGTCAACAAATCAGAATTGAGCATCAAGATGTAGTGTAAATGCCCACCAAGGCTGCATTTATTTGATAAATAAATGGTAAATGTGAAAAATTATTATTATTACAATTATTATATCATTACAATTTAAAATAACTCAACACTGAGTCAAATAACGCAATGGGGATACGCCATATCATGGCGAATAGCCAATCATGGCGGACGCATTGATGACGTCGCAGGGTGCTTCCCAGCATATACAAAAGGCACCTGAAAACATGTCATCAGTTTCAATGTCTTCAGGAAGCCGCTTGTCTGTGTGCTGTGTGAAGATTTCAGTTTGTAAAAGAGAAGGAAACATGGCCGCGTTTCATGACGCCTGCTGATGGTCACGATACGTGTGTTATCTGTCTAGGAGTGAAGCACGCACATTCTGCCCTCGAGGGGGATGGATGCATGCATTGTGATTTCTCTTTGAGAAAGCTCCGCTCTCGTCTGGCGCTCTTCATGAGTAAAGAGTGTCAAGCCGCTCAGCCTCGCGGCTGGAGCTGTGCTTGCCGAGGCCGCACGCAGCTTTCAGCCGGGGGGATCTCAGCCGAAGCTGCTTGAGGAGCGTGAGCAAGTTCCCCTCACTTTTCCTCCTAGCTCTGCATCTGAAAAATGGGCTTGTCTTATATTCGGGTCAATAATGTCAATGTCAATAATACACCCGCAACAATAGGGAGCGCCAAAAACGTGTAAAAACGAGTCATCAAACATCAATACGAGTCATCAAACAACTCTCATTAAGCAGCCAAGAAATACGGTGTCAGAGTGTAACGTTAGAAGATGGCGAGTCTTAAAAATGGTAACAGTCAAAGAAAAGCTTCCCGCAGACCAAAAGTAGCCGCTTCGAAGAAACTGACACGCAAGTGTGTCAGTATAGCCAAAAAAGAAATGAGGGGCTGCCCATAACCAGAGCCGTCATCCAGCTAAAGGCACTGGATATTTGACAAAGAGCTGAACTTACCCACCAGTGAGGCCCATCATTTCTTATTTTGGCTATGTACTGACGTACTTGCCTGTCAATATCCTCGAAGCGGCTGCTTTGATGTGGAGTAAGAATGACGCAGCGTAATGTAGTGCTTGCCCTCCGACTTCAGGGAGACACTGTTTTTTTCAGCGCTATGTGAAAACACATTCATAACCCCCCTGGATCAGATACATAAGGTACAGGTACATGTACATGTAGGCTACAGGTATAAAAAGGTGAGAAATCATTCATAGTGAAACATACTAAGTTAGAACTTTTCTTCAAAAGACAATATTAATTCTTCAAATGGCCTTTTTCCAAAAGGTGCATCTTGAAAATGGGGGTCGTCTTATATTCAGGCTCGTAGCATATTCAGAACAATACGGTAATAATAACATTTAAAAAGGGGGAATGGCTGGCATCAGGTTGAGCTGGCACAACGTGTTTGGCTCCCTGATAATATATTCGGAAGCAGAGCAGACAGATGTTTAAGATGATAATTCTCTTATCTGTCACCTTCCCCAGGTATCTGGGTATTAAGTGAGGTTATACGCTCCTTCCCACTGCAACATTGTGCAGGGTGTTTCCTCTCACTGGCTGACTTTTTAAGCTTCAGTGCCTAAGGTTCTAATTACTTGGTTCCCTGAGAGAGGAACGATATGCTGTTTTGACATTTTTCGAGCGTGCCTGCATTGCGCATCTTCCTTCTAGACATTTGAAGCTAATAACGTGCTTTCAGATGCCCTTTTTATATGCTGGGGAGAACCCAGCAACGTCATCACTGCGACCCGCCATGATTGGCTAGTTGGTACACGTGCCTCAGACACCAGGCCCTGCGGAACACGTACCCATTTCGTCATCTGATGTAACGTCTCATTCCTCTCTCAGGGAACTATGGTTACATGGTTACAACCTTAGACGTTTCCAATATTTTATATTTTTATAAATATTCAAAGGTAATTTATTCCTTTGGTAGAAAAGCTGAATATTCAGCAGCCATTTCTCCAATCTTTAGTGTCACATGATCCTACAGAAGTCATTATCATTTGCTGATTTGGTGCTCAAGAAACATTTCTTGTTATCAGTGTTGGAAATGCTTTTGCTTCCTTTTTTTGTGGACACTGTAATAATTGTTTTCAGCATTCTTCGAATAGAAAGTTCAAGAGAACAGCATTTAGTTGAAACAGAAGTCTTTACTGAATTAATTTCTTTTAAAAATATATCATACAGACCCCAACATTTTTAACATGTATACACTCCCGTTTAATAGTTCAAACTGCTCCTCCCACTTTTTCTGTGTTGCACCGCACACTTCAGATCTCACTCCGGGATGCTATGCCTTCTAGGTCGGTTCCCTGACCTCCACCTTGCTGTCCCACCATGGATACATCTGTGGTCCCACTGGTTCCGTTTGCTCGAAGTCTGGGAGCCTGGCTAGCGCTTCCCAGTCCGTCATGCTGGCTCATTCGGAGTGTTGAAAGTGTTGGAAGTGTTCACCTCAGTGTTTAATTAAGGTTTATACATAATTTCCATGACAGAGTTTAGTTTTAAATGATTATTAAACAGCAGGCACAAAATGCTAAAAAAGGCTTAAAAAAAGGCGTCTGAAAGTTGCAGTTGGTGGTCAGTTAAAAAAAAAAAGTTGCAGCACAATAGTGTCCACTATTTAGCATCCATATTACAGGAATATTTGAATAGACAAAAGACACCATATCTGTTACAGATAGTTACTCAAAAATGTTTACCCTTTGACCATCGTTTATGAATCACCAGTGATACAAAATCAAATTGATTTCTGTAATAAGACATGTAAATGTACTTTGTCATCTAATATTTCACAGCCTTACACAGTGATTGCTGAAGCATGTCATCACTAACAAGTGAATGACATTCTTGACTATAGTGTGAACAAATATGATAGAACTGTTTTTGGATGTTTTATTTATTTTTTGCTCTTGCTGTGTTTCCTTATTTATTGTAGGAATGAAATAGCATAACTGAACACTGATATGAAGGGAGAACAGAAGCCCTTATGGTCTGCAGGGAGGCAAGAGTAATAACCCCCAGTTGCAAAAAAAAAACAAAAAAAAACTTTATTCACTACAAAATATGGTCTTCCAATGTCGTCCAAGAAATGGTAAAATGGTAAAAAAAAAAAAAAAAAAAAATACAAATAACAATGGTTTGGACTAAATTACACCGTGAGCTGTTTTCCATGATATAGATCAAGAATAAATAAATAAAAAAGCCTCCTCCTCTGACAGAACACCAAGTTATTTTCAAAACAGAACTAACATCATAATTGTGGTCAATTTTAGTCCTATTTTACCACTTCTCTAACCAAGAATCATCTGTCATTGTGGTGCCCTTATACTATTTATAATAGACAGCAACAGCACCTTCTCAAAACAGCTGATGTAAAGGGTCCAATTCCTTGCAATTTAAAAAAGTGAAGCAATAAACCCTCCAAAGATGTGTAATTCTATTATGGCAATAATTAATATATAATAGAGATAATGAAAAGGAAATAGCTCTCATTTTTAACCAATTTTACAAGATTATAATGTGTCATACAGTAGCACAAAAGACACAAGACCAGTATTACAATAGTGGACATATTCCATTTTCTCTGCTTATAGACTGATGATTATCGATAATGCACATGGGTAATTGAAGGGCAGCATATAGGACTGTTTATGTGCTATCTGGTGATTACGTTAAGACTAACTTAGATAATTTTGTACTAAAACTCATCTAAGAAGGGTACTTTCAGATTAAAAACGTATTTGGTAGCAGCACACTTATAGTTCAGTTCCAGAAAACCGAACTTGTTCTGTGCAATGACCTGTCTTTCTTTTGTGCATGTATCTCTTTTGAGTTTCTTTTTATCCTGGCGTGTGTGCAAGTGTGCTTGTCTCATCTTAGCCATGGAGCTACTGGTTTTAATGAGGCCTTTAGTAAGCAGAAAGACTATTGTGCCCAGTCACTTGGTATTTATAGCTAAAGATCAATAACAATGGTCTTTATCGTTGTTTATCTCCAGCGTTTCTTGGCATGGTTTTGTGCAAGGGTGGAAAATCAGCACTTTTCAAGAAAGGAACTTAACTGGTGCAAAAGGCTGTCTCCTTAACCCAGAAGAGAAATTAAAAAGTTTTAAAGCCTCAAATAGCCTTTTGTAAGTTAGATTTGAGCAAAACTGGTAAATATGTTAAAACAGCACAGTTTCAGTGCGCAGCTTTGCCCTTGCGTGTTCTAAATGTGAGCAGTCATCTCGTCTTGCGGAGATCTCTAAAGAAATCTCATCATGGTTGTGATGACAGATATTAAATATATGTGCTCTCGCATTCATAGCCCGTAGCTAAATACATTTAATTAGGGATTTCCATAACCAGCGTGAGCTCCATCTACACATTACCTCACCAGTTCCGGCGTACTGAGGACTCAAGGACAAACCCAGATAGATAATTTTCCATGTGGTGAGGAAAGATACGAAGAGAATATTAAAACTTGTTTTTAAATCTGGCTTAATGCACCATGACATTCATGTACAAAATAAATAATGGGCTTAATTAAAGGGGTCAAATGATGCGATTTCTTGTTTTCCTTTTTCTTTAGTGTGTTAGTTTGTGCATGTATAAGATCTGCAGAATTACAAAGCTCAAAGTGTGAAACCTAAAAAGATATTCTTTATAAAAGTTAAGGCTAAGCGACGCCTTCCAAAAGCGATTCGTTCAAACATGCCCCCACAAATCTATGTCAGTCTGTGGGGGCAGAGTTTCATAACACCGCCCAAATGTATACACAAAGAAAGAAGGCGTAACTTATTCTTGCTGTGTTATTGTTGCCGCTGGCGCCACCATGTCATGGTGACGCTGAGTTTTTCATTGCGAAAGCCAAAGTAGTTTGGCCTTCCAAAAGAAGACGCAATTAGAAAACAGCGCTTAAGTTTTATTTACAACACTGTTCCAGAACAGTATATAACTAAATTTTTCGACTGTGTGCTGTGCATTTTTCAGAGGACTGTTTCCAGAACTTGAGAGAGTAAGGCCGGCTGTGCACAAAGGCGGATTCTAAAAAAAGTGGGGCAATTCCATCTTTGCATGTACATTATTGCACTTCTGACTCACAGACACTGAATTTGCTACTGACTATTCAAACTTGAGTTTGAGAGTAGTGCTTGCTTGTCGTTTCTACGAACACAAATGCAGATATGGTTTTAGTGTGTGTCCGTCCAGTTTAATTATTGACCTATTAAATCAAGAATTTACATGGTTGCACCTGATGAATATCAGTTGTGCCACATGACATAATTAATAATGACATGGAATATGCTGAATACTGGATTTTTTTTTTCAATTACATAAAAAAATAAATACAAATAAATACAAGTGTTTTAGTCAACAGTCTTAACTGAAGTAAAAGTAGTGAATTGATCAAAAACAATAAATCATGTGATTTCACATTCAGAACGTAGGACCTGGAATAGGCTATAGTGTAGAATATAGATACACTAATCGATTGTGACTGAAAAAAACAACAGTCATATTTTATATTGGTACAAAAAGAATCAGCTTAAGTCATTTGAGGATTTTAAAGTAAAATATCAAAAATGCATTCATCAAAATTTTTAAAACATTAAATCATTTTTTTTATTCTATTTGTATTAAATCCCTATTTGCAGCCAGATCCCTTTTAATGTTCTCAGTCCCACTTTATATCAAGAGTCTTTAACTATGTACTAACATTTAAATTAATCATTTGATACAATGCACTTTTTTTGTGTACATTTATGTTTTACATTGTGCTTATATAAAAAAAAAATGCATATTAGGAAACATCTGTAAATAATATCTGTAATGACATCTACTGTATAGCCACTTTTTCCACTGTCAGGCTGAATGGTTCTTAGAATGTTAAGGAACGGTTCCAGTTATATTTCCACTTGAGTTTGGTTTGACAAGGCAAACCGCCCTCGGCCCAGACCCATGCTGAATGTGTGTAGTGACATTGCCACTCAGGATTGATCACTTGTCTGTTGCCTGGCTGCCAGTTTCTCTGTAGCTGCCTGGCCAGGCGTGCTATTTGAGTGAAGTTAACACATCAGTTCAAAATAAAGTTCATAATAAAATTAAAATAAATATCTGATCATCCTTCACAACGCGGTCACTATTTACACCTCATATCATCTGTAAACTGTTGTTACCAAGGCAACAACTGATGCATTTGATTTTACATTCCATTTACAGTGGAAATTGAAAACATCCTAATGTAACTCAAACGTCATTAGAATAGTCCTGTCAGAAAAGGGCTTATAATAAACGCTGCACAAGTATTATTCTTTTTTAGGTCATGTTAACTAATACAGTTGACTGTTGTAAATTGTTTAATATTTAAATATTTATCTCTTCTTCCAGAGTATAAAAAAAGATTAGTTTCTCTAAGCCTATACTTAGAACCAGATCCTAGTCAACTATCTGTAAACGTCTTGTCTTGTTCAAAGGCATACCTTAAAGTGTGTATGTCAGGTAAAATTTTTTATTATGATTGACACAAAATAGTTAGGGGAAATACACGTTTGACAAGTTGATGTATTGTTTTGTATGTTTTTCGATACCTAAAGGCAGAATATAAGATGAAAAAGTTCGTTATTTTCAGTCCTCACTTAAAACTGCCCATCCCCCAAACGAATCGCCTGACGTCATAACAGGGAGACGTCTCCCCCGCTCGCTGAGCTGTGTTGATAATTGCACGAGTGATAGAGCGAGAGAATGAGTGATTAGGACATTTATTTAGTTATTTAGTTAGTTATTTAAGTTAGGTAGTTAGTATACGCAGGCGTATTTTCACGATGGTGAATTACTGCGTTTGTGCTGGGTGCAAAAACACCGTTAAAACCGGTCACAGAGTCCACTGTGTTCCGTGCCTGGGTCAACTTTGTTCGGACCAAACGCGCTGACTTCAGTGCTGCTTCGGTATCCAAGACTTCGGTCATGTGCAGCGGCCATTTCACTGAGAAGGACTACGCGGTTGGAGATCTCATGAGTTATAAAATGGGATTTAAAACCCGAGACTGGCAGCTGATGCGGTGCCTACGGTGTATGCTACTGTAGTAGATCAGTCGATCGCGCCTGCGCCCCTCTCTCTCCCTCTCCCTCTCACACACACACACACACACCAACATATTCCAGCATTGCAATCTTTACACCGCAGGCTGTTCATTATAGCCACGGAGCTTCAGAGCTAAGGCGGAGCTACAGTTTAGGTGTCCCTAAATAACCCGCGTATAACAGTAAGCCAACGTTAGTTCCGCATGAATTAATTTGCACGCGAGTTTTATTTATTTTCATACCGTGTATTCTCCGTGTATATTCAAGCACCGAACCGTGACGCCCGTACCGTTTCGGTTCAATACGAATACATGTACCGTTCCACCGCTAAGTTATGCCTATACTACCAGACACCTGACCAGCTCTCCACTGGTTCTTCTTCACACCAGATATTTATGTTTCTTCGATATGAATTATTTACATTTCTGTTTGGCTCCTCATCTGTCTCCCACCTGGGAGGCTCAAAATTGTATGGCTGTGGACCATCGTATAGGTTTGAGGGGGATTTTGGATCTCCTCAGACTCAAAACTCTCCATACTTCAATAGAACTTTGTTGGCGCGACTCCCTTGTATGACGTCACAGCTCAGCCCTTGTTTTAAAAATATGATCTTGACAGAAATGGCTATAAATCTTATTGCAGGGCAGTTACAGTAATAATTGTAATGCTAATTACATTTTCACTCAGACATCTAACCCTTATTTAATATATCTAAAAAATTTTTTTAACCTGACATACACACTTTAACTTTGGATATAAGCAGGTCCTTCACCTCTGTGGTAATGTCTGAATGGCCACAGGCACTCTAAGAATGTTCCCCTACATTTGTGACTTTGGGTGGTTCTGTGTGTGTCTGTGGATAATATTTGAGCACTTAATGCTGTATAGTGATGGTACCCCACAGCGAAGCCCTGAGGCTGATCCTCTGAGTCTAACCCCTCAGGCCAGCCCACACGCACACACACTCAGCCTTCAGTCTGGCCAAGGACATTTACACTCCTTTCCCCATCTCTTCAATACGGGCTATTAAACTGCTAACTGCCCCGGGGTGCTGACAAATTTACCCCTGACTTTGACATGCAGGAGGGGGCATATGGAATTTAAGTCATCCCAAGAGGCAAAGAGAAAAAAAGAGAACTGTCTTTTTCTGTCAAGGTTTAGCATATTCAGGCTTGCTGTAGTACCACTTTACATGTACATTTACGTTTAACACATGTTGAGAAATATAGGAGCCATTTTGTATTAGGCAGTTTGCTTAGAACATAACTTGTACAAAAGGAATGTGTAAAGCAATGTTTTTATAAAAGAGTATAGCAGACTTTCGGAAAAGTGCTATGGCTAAGCTCAGACACTTAAACGATATTTATTATAACTTACTATTAGTATTTTCACGATAACAAGAACATAAACTGTACCATACAGTTCAGGATAGAAATAAAGAGCTAAAGTTAAAATAACTGATACCACAAAACATCACAGAATTCATAAAATCGATTGCTTAATTGATTGCTTACCTTTCATTTATAACTATTATTCAACCTCGAAGGGTCTTTTCAACGGTCATTAAACGTTAAAATGTTTGCTGGGTTGTTGATGTTTGTGCTGTTTTCTCGCAGAATGCACATAAATCATGTTATGAAAGGTGCATTTAATAGTTGTTTATCAAGCGTTAGCATTGTTCTTCTTTGTGCACTTCAAGTACAATTACCTCAATGTTTATATGCTGCACTGCCATCTATTGATGTGGATCAGCATGAGTTTAATTCAAATTACAATGATACTAGAGGGGTCTGCTTAATGGTTAATCAATTTAACTGTCCAATAAAAAAGAAGTACCTTGGGGATCACTGCTCAGAATTTTCTCAGTTATCAAATATTTCCACCTTGTGCATACCATATTGATGTTTATGCTTTTCTTTTGTCTATCTGTCTTCTGATTTAGACCTTTTTCCTTCTTTGGCTGATATCTTTTACTGATACACCTGTTGTAAGTGTAAGTTTTGTCTTTGAAAGATATGTGTTTGTCTAATTTTTGCTCAAATTCACATGACCATTAGAGGCGAGTGAGCATGAGGACTCTCTCCAACATTTAGTTTAGAATAGCGGGTCACATTCTTTCAACATGGTAATTAACCAGGTTTTGGTTCTTTTGGCAGTGTGGGCAGGTTCAAATCCTGCTGGAAAATGAAGGAAGCATGAAGTGCTCTGAAAATGTCCTGGTAGACAGCTGCGTTGACTCTGGACTTATTAATAAAGCACAGTGGACCAAAGTCCTCTTTTCTGATGAGAGCCAATTTTGCATCTCATTTGGAAATCAAGGTCCCAGAGTCTGGAGGAAGAGAGGAGAGGCACAGAATCCACATTGCTTGAAGTCCAGTGTAAAGTTTCCACAGTCAGTGATGGTTTGGGGTGCCATGTCATCTTCTGGTGTTGGTCCACTGTGTTTTCTGAGGTCCAAGGTCAACGCAGCCGTCTACCAGGAAGTTTTAGAGCACTTCATGCTTCCTGCTGCTGACCAACTTTATGGAGATGCAGATTTCAATTTCCAACAGGACTTGGCACCTGCACACAGTGGCAAAGCTACCAGTACGTACCATGGTATCCCTGTTTTTAATTGGCCAGAAAACTCGCCTGACCTTAACCCTATAGAAAATCTATGAGGTATTGTGAAGAGGAAGATGTGAAACTCCAGACCCAACAATGCAGAAGAGCAACTATCAGAGCAACCTGGGCTCTCATAACACCTGAGCAGTGCCACAGACTGACCGACTCCATGCCACGCCGCACTGCTGCAGTAATTCAGGCAAAATGAGCCCTAACTAAGTATTGAGTGCTGTACATGCTCATAATTTTCATGTTCATAATTTTCAGTTGGCCAGCATTTCTAAAAATCCTTTTTTTGTGTTGGTCTTAAGCAATATTCAAATTTTATGAGATACTGATTCTGAGATTTTCATTAGTATAATCATCAAAATTAAAAGAAATAAACATTTTAAATATATCAGTCTGTGTGTAATGAATGATATATACAAGTTTCACTTTTTGAATGGAATTACTGAATTAAATCAACTTTTTTATGATATTCTAATTAGGCTGTATGACCAGCACCTGTATTATGAACTAGCATGACCACAACACAGAGAAAGTTTTTACAAATGTGTGAAAAATAATAATTCAGCCACAATGCACAGTGCAAAGTGAACTGGTGGCTGTAACAATATGGTAAAATTGAGACAAAAGACTAAAAATAAGAGGTTGAAATCAGATCAGATCTAGATTTATTAAGCTGTTATAAAGCATACCTGTTTAATTTTGTTACATTTTAAATAGCAAATGCACTTGCGCTCATTTGTGCGCCCATGGACGTGCTGGTCTGAAAATGAGGTGTGTTTTAAACTACTAGCCAAATATTTAAAAAATAAAAGGATTACAATGTAAAAGATTAATATCGTGTACATAAAGATAGGGTGGAATCCGGCTTGTCCCGTAGATGGTCTGCTCGCACACCGCGTAATAATTTAAATGCTTGGGCAGAGAATGTGTGTCTGTATATCTCATATATCTGTGTTATGTACATTTCTCATTAAATTAGTGGTAGCTCACCAATGCACTGACACAAAATGGGCATAATATGAATAGCAATTAGTTTATTAGCAGTCGGTTTTTACATCCTCTTTTACCAAGGGATGTGGATTTGGAGCAGTTCTTCTATTTTGGCAATGAGTGAGTAAGAGTAGGAATCACTTCAGTCAGGGAGTGTGTGTGTGTGTGTGTGTGTGTGTGTGTGTGTGTGTGTGTGTGTGTGTGTGTGTGTGTGTGTGTGTGTGTGAGAGAGAAAAAGAGAGAGAGAGAGAGAGAGAGAGAGAGAGCAGCCTGTGAGCCTGAGCTTTGAACAGAAGCAGATTTCAAAGGGATCTTATCTGCCAGTTTGTCTGTGTGAAGCTTCATGCCAAACTTTTCAATGTGCGATTGCATTTTCCTGCAGTGCTATCATCAGGCAAGTTTTCCAGGTAAATGTCAGCTAATAAGCATTTGCTTCGTCACAGTCTGGATGTGGACCAAATATGAAGGTCATTTGGAGAAACGTCAGATTTATTGGTGCTCTGAGGCGCAGCAAGAGGTGTTTGTCTTTCTTTATTTTGGAGAGAATGTTTAGAGGTTTCCTGAAAGTGTTCTCTTTTTAGCTTTGAAACAGTAACATATCTGAACAACTAACTTTCCCTCTCTGCTGCTGTTAACAAAGCATACATATCAGGATCAATATGTTTAAAAAAATTAAAGAGACTTAATGGTTCGCAAGCTTTAATATTTAGAAATTGTTGCAGTTAACTTTAAAATTTGAAGTGATGTATTCTATTTGAATTAGGATAATTCAATATTAACTCAATTGTTACAATGACATTTGTCTCATCGTGTTATTATACATTATGTAACACCTACAGTACTGTAATCACTTAGTGTAAAAAATAAAATAATCATGTTTTTTTAGTAAGAATCTTAACAGGGTAAGTTCAAAATGACATGATCCCAACAGTGACATAATGCATGATGTGCACACCATGTTAAATATTGACATAATTACATCAAATCTGGAAATTGCACTTGGTGGACCTCTATTATTGTGCTTAAAAAGTATCCCGATCACAGTACCTGCCAGTTAATACAGAATAGTGTGTATTTTTCTTATGAGTTTTTGCCATTTATTACATTTATTGCATTTATGCTGATACATCCAATATTAAAAACTAATTCTTTGAAATACCTTGTTGAAATAGATTTGATGTGTAATATTCCTTAAAACCTTATCTTGCCTAATTTGCATTCCTGATGCATTCATCTTATTCTTATATTACATTATTGTGATTGCATCACATTGTTTTATGACATTATACAATTATTATTATAAAAATAAGGAATTAAATAAAACAAATTACATTATAATATAATACCGTAAATCCTATTATGTTATTGTGATACTGACATTGTTTTTAGAATATTATTCTTATTCTTATTCAACATATAACAATATAGTGAACACAACAACATGTTCCATAAACCATAAATGTACTTACAAAGGCATTAGCCAGGTTTGGGTTTCTTGCTTTGAGTCAGAGTGACGTGTATCAGCCCTCTTACTCATCTGTAAAAAGTTAAATGCCTAATTCAATTCTGCTCAGCATGCAGGCTATTAGATCTGCGAAGGGAATAATTTAACACGCTCTCTCCTATCCCAACATTCCTCCTCCAGCTCTTGTCAAGCACACACAGCACACACTCAAAGAGAAAGAGAAAGACACTTGATCTGTTTTCTCTAATATAATGTCTACTGCTGGTTCTAACACTTACTCTGTCATGACATACTATGTAAGTCAGTATATTATGTTTGGACACTATGATGTGTTCTCTGGGCTTTAATGTTGTACATTGCATCCAGAGAAGGTCATTTCAGGCCAAAGAGGTGGGGATTAGAGGAAGACCAATATATGACTTCACACATTGGACACAAAAGTAAAGTTGTTAAAGATGTGTATTTTACTTTATTTAAGATGTTATACAGTATATATTCATGAAGAAAGTATACGTTTCTGTAACGCTGAGCAGACAATACACACAGTTAAAAAAACTAAAAAAAACTAAAGCAGAATAAGTCCACAGGAAACAAAGAGTAAATCCACATGGAACAGAACAGAGCAAATCCACAAGAAACATAACTAAATCATACTCAAAATACATAGGACAAGACCTGACAAAGAACATGGGAAAACATGGGGTTTAAATACTGTACACAAGGTAATATGGGGCTGACAGGGGACAGGTGAAGGTGACCAAACAAGGTAGGAAATACAACAAGGGAAACTGGAACTGAACACATGAATAAATACAGAAACAAAGGCGACAGAAAAACACTTCAACAGAAGGTTCCTACTAGACAGGGGGAAAACCGGCTGGAATAATGACATACACTATACGGCCTCGATGGCCATAACAGGAAGCACAGAGGATTCTGGTAATGCCTCCTTAGCCAGTACAGCACATACAGTATAGTTCATAGGTGGCCCCTGTGGCCATGTCAGAGCAAAATGAGAGTACACATTCAGCTTCCTTGGCAGACAGAGAATTCATATGGGGCAGCAGTGGCTCAGTGGTTCATGTAGGTTGTCTACAAACCGGAAGGTTGGTGGTTCAATCCCCGGTTCCACCTGACCAAGTGTTGAGGTGTCCATGAGCAAAACACCTAACCCCAGCTGCTCCCGACAAGCTGGAGAGCGCTGTGAGTGAATGGGTGAATGTGAGAAAATATATGTAAAGCGCTTTGGTGGCCATTGTGTCTGTGAAAGCGCTATATAAATGCAGTCCATTTACCATATTCTGCCATGTCAAAGCAGACAGAGCGATCAGGGATGGCCTCCTTGGCCATTTTGAATCAGACAAAAAGTTCAGAGGCTCCTTGGCTGTGTCGAAGCAGACAGAGAGGAGCTGTAGACATGTGTGCGGCCCAAACACATAAGTGGTTACTGACATTACAGGAACCACTGGACTCAGATGCGCTGAGACCACTAGACTTAGGACCACCCGGAATTGGACGCACAGAGACTTTTGGACTTGGGACCACCAGACTTAGAAGAGCTGGGCCAAACTCCACAGCTTGAGGCGCCCCCAAACATTGGTCAGTCAGAATGATTCAAAAGCGAATCAATAAAAAATTTAGTAAAATACTGTGGTCCACCATAGTGTTCGTGTATCTGTTGAGTTCACAAAATGTGCTTTGTGGAGTATGTGATGTCTAAACAACTTAACTTGGTATTAAATATAAATCAAAGTTTTATTGATAAAACTACTAATCAGAGAAGATGAACATTGAACAATTATGGTTGGTCTATTAGTTTTCCCTTAAATATCCACAGCTCTTGGCTCAACTTCTTTATACAAAAGATCAGATTTCCTTGCTTCTAAATTTCTCAAATCTTGCTGGATAGCATAATCGTCATGTTTTGCACAAACTTATGTAGTTCATGTGAACTCAAATTCTGCTGTCATAAAAGCAAAAGACAGAAATGCCAAATACTAAGAAATACAAAGACATAGTTTTATATAGTTTAATTAGATAATAGATAAGCAGATAATACTAAGTTTTATAGTTTAGATCAGCTCAATAATTGAGGGTTGTGAAAACAACTTGAATTTCAGAAGAAAAAAAAAAATCATTATGGTTTCAGACTTCTCGATCC
Source organism: Phoxinus dragarum (assembly GCA_033366665.1). Lineage (NCBI taxonomy): Eukaryota > Metazoa > Chordata > Actinopteri > Cypriniformes > Leuciscidae > Phoxinus > Phoxinus dragarum. The sequence continues at coordinate 21,487 of JARPMJ010007280.1, read as the reverse complement.
TACTAAATAGTGAACTTCGACATTGCATCATGAGCAGGTGTCTGAATCTGATTGGGCGAACGTATGGATGTCGTGACGTAGCATAGCGCAAGTCCATAAAAAGGACGGCAGTCCATAGCATGGGTCCATAAATAGACGCCAGAATAACTTTTGCAGCTTCTTTGTCTTCAGAAGCTGGGCATTTGTTGAGCGCATGTCTATACCTTCAATCCTGTGTGTGTATAATATGAATCACATATATCATCTAAAACCTCTGTAACAATGCATATCAATTCCACTTACTAACTCCACTGATGATGAGACAGATGATTCTGATGCCATAGGCAGACCTCAGGAGGACAGGAATCCCCTGAATCTTCCTGAACGTCCTGTACAAATGAAGAGAAATTACATCTAGTGAAACTCAACAAAACTAAACACAATAAAAACAGTTACTAAGATCAGTTAATGACTATTTTTTTTCAGGCTCTCCTGTGTTAAAGTCAGTGATATGTCTATAATACTGAATTTATTTTACTTGCTTAATGCTTAGTCATAATTAAGTTAACGCAACTTCAGGAAAATAATATGAAATTATGAAGTCTGAAGTCATTACAGTCTGATGATTCACATCAAATGTGCATTATGTGCATGGGTTAGGAGCATGCGGGGTCAATCCTCGAGGGGTCTGACTGTGAGCATCGTGAGCACTTTACAATCAGCAAGCTCCGATCCCGCGTGGCCCTTTTCTCGAGGGATGAAGACTGAGCTCTTGCACCTTGAGTTAGTGGAGACAGACTTTGAGATTAAAGAGAATAACCTGTTTCTCACGCTCTCTGCGGACTCAGAGAACCCTCTCCTGGATCTTGAATCTCGGCTCTGTTCACATTTTAGATTGTATTTTTTGGATTCTAGGTGTCAGGGCCCACTCCACTAGGAGTGTAGCATCTTCTAAAGCTCTTGCAAAGGGTGAACCTTACAGGATGTTTGTGCTGTTGCAGGCTAGTCCTCTCCGCACACATTCGTCAGGCTCTACAGTTTGGATGCAGATTCAACCTCAGGATCGCGAGTACTTCAGGGTTGACTCAAGTCCACTTTGCGCTCAACAAGCATCTGTGCTTATGCACAGCCTTGGCACTGTTACCTTGGGTGTGCTGACTTTGGTATTGAAGTTCCCATTGCGTCAATGCCATGACCCGGCGTTAATGTCTTACTTCGTGGGGCAATTGTCACAGGTCGGGGGGGGTCAAGCCAGACTGCACCCACCCCTGAAACCCAGGACCACCTCGAGGAGCGTACCAGGAAAACCAGACAGACGAGAGAATAAAAGTTTACAAGGTTTATTTTGTTAAAATCAATTAAAAGTCTCAGTGTTAATTCTGTGTCTCCCAACCAGAACGGGATCGGACCGCGGATGCCGGGAGGGCGTGGAGTTCCCTTCGGCAGCTCGTGCCTGTGCGTGGCCGGTCCAGGGAAAAGAGGAGTCGGCCACCCGTCCACTGAGTGGGGGAGTATCCTGGTAAGTAGACTTGTAGCTGCTTTAGTCAAGACGATGCAAGGAATATTTCTTATGTCCACCTCTTTTCACAGTGACATCACATACGGCGTGGGCCAGGAGGATCCTTCAATCTGCACAGCAGAGTAAGTAGTTCAACAACAGGTATATGTTCTTGGAACGAATGAGGGGGGCTTACGGCTGGAAGATGCTTCGATCCAGACGAGAAAAGGAATAACTCTGGTGTCCACCTCTCTTCACAGCGACATCACATACGGCGCTTGGCCAGGAGGATCCTTCAATCTGCACAGCAGAGTAAGTAGTTCAACAACAGGTATATGTTCTTGGAATGAATGAGGGGGCTTACGACTGGGAGATGCTTCGATCCAGACGAGAAAAGAATAACTCTGGTGTCCACCTCTCTTCACAGCGACATCACATACGGCGCTTGGCCAGGAGGCTCCTTCAATCTGCCACAGCAGAGTAAGTAGTTCAACAACAGGTATATGTTCTTAGAACGAGTGAGGGGGCTTACGGCTGGAAGATGCTTCGGTCCAGCCGAGGAAAGGAATGACTCTGGTGTCCACCTCTCTTCACAGCGACATCACATAATCTGCACAGCAGGGTAAGTAGTTCAACAACAGGTATATGTTCTTTGAACGAGTGCTGGGGCTTACGGCTGGAAGATGCTTCGGTCCAGACGAGAAAAGGAATAACTCTGGTGTCCACCTCTCTTCACAGCGACATCACATACGGCGCTTGGCCAGGAGGCTCCTTCGATCTATACAGCAGAGTAAGTTAATACATATACACACGATCTTCCAGCAGGTAGGGAGGATCTTCACACTGGACGCCTGGATTGTTTTGTTACGGTGACAGTGGTGGGCTTTCGAGATGGTGAGCGTACGGCATTAACTCTGCATATATTCCCCCACACCCTGAAACTTCACTTCAAGCAATGTCTTGTGCAAACACACCACTTCAGGCACTGCATATCCACTCTTAGTGACAAATAGAGCCAGCACTCCACCCAACGATTGCTCCTTCCACCGTCAGGCTGGAGTCCCACCCAGTAGCGAGGAAGTGCGAATGCCTCCTTACTGACCCGGGGACCAAGCGTTTCCTTGCCCACACTCGAAGGAGAAGACGAGAGTTCAACGGATCCCTTAATCCACACACTCTCCGGTGATACAACCCTCGTGATCAATCCACTTCACAACGTTATATCAATCTCAGTGCAGGTACATGCATTCAATCAAATTCCCGATCATATTACATATCTTCCCCTCAGATGATAATGGCGCGGCTTGGTCTGCACTTGGTCCTCGTAACTCACTCTCTTTCCGTCCTCAGTATCTCCACTCGATCGCTGTTATATCTGCCGCACAGCCGAACGGCCCAAACCCCACAACAATCCTCAGATGCCTTAGCACGCCAGCCCAACGTCAAAGAGATCCACTTCTCTCAAGGGAACCACATCCGAAGAAAAAGGACAACCAGGAATAACGACCGGAAGAACGAACAACCCGTGGGAATCACCAACTTCCTGGTCTCTGTACTTCCTTTTTATACCTTTACTCCGCCTTCATAATCCTCGCACAGATCCCAACAGCAAACTCTCCGCACCAGATGTCAATCCGTCGTTAGCGTTGTTATGGTGACATAACGGCGCAACCCGGAAGTGGGCCGGTGTTACCGTAACACCGGTCCGGGCGGAACATAATTCCAGCGGGAACTCCGTTCCGCTTCGCTTTCGTCACCCCGTGACACAATGTCTCAGGTTATGTATGTAATACGGTTTCCTGAGAAAGGGGAACAAGACACTTTGTCGCATTGCCACACTTTGGTTATACCTGTGCTTCTTCTTCAGACAATTGAATATATGACGCTCATTTCTGCCATCTATAAATGGATTGTATGTATACTTTGGTCAATGCCGTGTGCAGACACATTCTTCAGACACCGGCTCACATGGAACTGTGGAAGTTTTCCCATAGCATCAACGCTATAACGGAGTGTCTCGTTCCCTTCTCTGGGTACTGGGCTACATACGTAACCTGAGATGTTTTCCATGCCAGTGTAAAATAAACCTTTCGTATCTTATACTCAATATTATTGAGTCATGGAAAAAGTCGATAAAGAACAGGACAGACAGGAAGAGGAAAGAGAAAACAGGAAGAAATGCAAAGAGGTGGAAATAAAAGATTTTTAGATATAAATTAAACTATACTATAATTAAACTTTTGGCATGTATGTTGTTGAAACCCTTAGAGGATGTTCATATTCTTTTTCCTTATGTGACTGAGTAAAATGGAAATGTTCTCATTAGAGACTGAGAGACTAAGTTAAGACCTTGTTTCCGCAGTCCTTCTCATAATTAGGCAGCAGATCTATAATTAATCTGGCCATTAATAACTGTTCATCTGGCTACCCCCAGTGCTAGGATTGATTGACAGCCACGGAGCTGTGACTTAGGGTTAGGAAGGTCCATTACTTGGTCTTTGATGGAATGCAAAATCAGACTTCAGACGGTGCATGGCTTACTTCCTGTTTAATGAGGTCTTAAAACATGCTGTCATACTCGGGTAAAGTCAGTGTTACACACACACATTTATTCAACGAGACCCCTGCAGGTCGTACCCATAATGCAGTGCATAAGTCTTGCCATTTTAGCCCTTGGTTGTCAGCCCGACTGAACCACAGGTTCTAATTACGGAGGAATGAAATGCCCTATTTTGTCTCTCTCTCTCTCCTTCCCTCTTTCTCAGTGTGTGCAACAATTCTCATCACTCTGACCCTCATTTTGCAGGAGGGTCAGCTTTTTTATTTGTCCCCAAAGACTACATTATTTGTCCCGCTAACACAACCTGGCCCATTTTTCCTAGAAACGTTAGTTTAATCAAACTTAACCTTAAATTCATCTCTTACATCTTATTATTTAAGAAAGCTATTTGCTGAGGGCAGGGGGGCTGATAAATGAACACATTCAACAAAAAATATATCTGAAACTTTTTCCATGAATAATTTGGGAAACTTAGATTGGCTTTAAATTGCGTAACGCTTGGTTTCGGAGTTTTAATACTGTCATTGTCAACTTTGTCAGAGAGTTTCTCTACCCTCCTCAATTACGTTCCTCAGCTCAACGGAGCCTGATTCTCCTGAATCATCTATCATAAGTTTCTCATCTATAACAGTGACATCGATCAAACACTGAGCAATGTGCAAGCTCCAATAAACCTCACTTAATTTTGTTTCACTTTCTTCATAGCCTCAAGTGTGTATGGAATAACTTTGTAAAAATTACTGAGCGAAAGTTATTTTGGCTGGACAGTTCACAAGGAAAATATTAAAATATGTGCAGTATGTAATCTATGAGGAGTTCTTATTAAAAGTAAAATGTAAAACTCTTGTCAGTGTCTTACTGATTTTTTTAAGGGATGGGTTTTTCTTGTTAGCTGTGACACCACCACACTGTAACATACTAACTGTCTCGTGTTCTCCCCTTAAAAGTGGTTCAAATAATGTCCGAGACCTACTCAAACACGTCTTTCTACATAGTGTGCATTTGTAGGGCATATTCAACCTGGTCCCAAGAAGATCCTGTTTAGTATTTACATCTGGGATACTGTTCTAAAGTCTGATACCATACTGAAAATCATTTTTTTTTCCTTCACTTAAATCTGTAAATGACTTTAAAACAAACAGAATTTAGGGCATGAAAAAATAAGCACCATTTCTGGACATTTAATCAAATGCATGCACATTTTTGACATTGAGCATCAAATGTTTTTGAACTCCTTATTTGAAAAGTCAGATTTCCTTCTTTTCTTAGAATGCATGATCAGCTATGCCCCACTGAGTGTTTTGTTTAGGGGTGGACCTTCATGAGTTTTTCATAATCAATTTGAACGAATTCATAGCAAATCTCCCACCTGTCCCACAAGTTTGACATTGAACCCACCATGGGGTCCAAAATTGAGCCCACTAGTAAAAATGCCACCCCTCCCACATTCTTTTGATATTAAAAAAACAAATAAATAAGATACAAAAAATTCAAATTTATAACAATTTGAGAGAATTTTTAAATGAATATGCATTTTCTTTGTATTTGGTAAATGTACTCGAGCTGGCAAGTTTGTGCCAAATCTGATCTAAGTTATAGTCCAAAGAACATTCTAAGAAAGAAAATGCATGTTCACTCAAAAATTCTCTCAAATTGTTATACATTTTTATTTTTTATTTTATGTTATTGAATATCAAAATAATGTGGGAGGGGTGGCATTTTTTACTAGTGGGCTCAATTTTGGACCCCATGGTGGGTTCAATGTCAAACTTGATTTCATGAGAAAATGTAACTATTTTACAAGTAGGAGATTTGCTATGAACACATTCAAATTGAGTTGTATGAAAAAAAAAAAAAATCATGAAGGTCCACCCCTAAACCAAACCCTCATGGGGCATAAAAGCTGATTATACAAAAATGTATGGATGACGTATGAATTCATACAAATTCGCAACCTCCAAAGAATATGTGTGTCAGGAAATACACACTAGACAGAAAACTTTATTGTAGGCATACGGCAAACACAGGGTGAACATTTGAGTAGTAATTAAATATCTTGAATATGGAGAATGATGATGATATTAACTGTCTCTTTCTCTTACAGGTTAGATGGATGACGACAGTGGATGGCTGGTGAAACAGGTCAGAAATTAAAGTAGATATCCATAGATCAAACAGGGAGACACCGGGAGAAGACACAAGGAATAATTTGAGGGGAATAATCACAGTCGTCACTAGCATCAAAAGAAAGCAGGTATGAGAGTCTTTCCTTGTTCAAGGTCAGACAATTACTGAGGCTGAGGTGTGTGTTTTAATGTGGAGCTGATGAGGTGAGTAATTAGTGGCAGGGTGCAGGTGATGGAGTCTGTGCAGGTAGGAGCCAAGAGGGATTCTGGGAAATGTAGTTCTAGAGACTGGCCTGGTGACTGCAGATTGTGACAATGTGTTCCTCAATAACATCAAAACATATTTTTAAGTGGGTTGAAAGTGACATATAATAAAGAACAAATCTATTGAAATGTATGGCGTTCCTGGTTAATACATGTTCAATTCAATTGCATGTATTTGTGACCGATATTAAATAATTGGTTACTAATTTTGCTCCCGTGAATATTAAATCTGAATGTTAAAAAAAAAAGTTTCTTAGAATGAGTAACATCTGTATTAACTGTCTTAACACTAAATACATCACAATCCACAGTCAATATCGGTATACCGGTGGACTCTCATCACAGAGAACATATTTACAGATTTACATGAAGAATGATTGTTGATTAAAAATATGCAGTAATGTCTGCAAATATTAGATTTAGTAGGGTCTGAGCTTGATATCTGTAAAAAAAAAAAAATCTGTGACCTGGTATAGGTCAAATCCAAAGATCAGCAATTTTTTTGTGGTAACTCTGTTGATGTGTTTTTGTACAATGCCCTGCAGATGGTCTATAGCGGATGAGCCAAAAAGTTCCTGAATCAGATGAGTAGTAAGCACTGTCTACTTGTGATCACACAGGAGAGTATTAAGACACGGATCTTCTCCATGTATCATTATGAGTTCTCTGATTCTTTTCATTAAAGATGCTGAAGTTTTATGTGCAAGTTTTTGGCTTTAGCCTTTTTGCCAGTCTTGAGTATCTTCACTTTTCCCATGTTTCAGTCTTTTCTCTCATTAAAGTGTCTCTGGATTCTTCTCCATTACTATTTTACAGAATTCTTATGCAGCACAGTGCTTGGTCTCAGTTTCTTTCATGTTATCTCAAAATAGAGTTCTATTCATTACACATACTCGCAGATATATCTCAAACATTTGCATTTCAAACTGAATAATTTTACATATTTGTGCAGGCCATTTTGTTGGCCGTTTTGTTGTTCTGGCACATTTTTAGTGCGATGCCTGTGATACAGTGGGCCCTATTTTAACGATCTGAAACGCAAGTGTCAAAGCGCAAAGCGCAAGTATCTCAATCTCAATCTGCAATCAATCTCAATCTTGCGAACAAGATGGCGCCGCTGTGGTTGGCTTGCCGTCTGTCACTCATCCTTTTACTAAACTTTCTTCCAACTTGCTATGCACTTTTGACGTATGATCGTCAAACGTTATTGAACATTCGTACCTCTATTCCCGCGGGAAAAAAAGGCCGCTGTTGATTGTTTCTCCTACGAACCGCACGGATCTGTGCCTTTGGACATACCAATCTGTATACGCCGCTGGCCTCTCGATCTTGCCCGGAGAAAGCGCAGGAGGAAACGAGGGAAACGGGCTGGGATATCCATCCGATGGAAAGCACACCTGCGAGCTGACCGTGGTCACGCTGTCCGATGGATCTCACCCCGCGCTGGCTGTGCCTCATACACCCTGCAAGTGATTCGTCGGGTGGTAAAAGATCCGACTCTGTCAACATCCGGTTTCTTCATGCGCGTCACGGAGGGGTGATTAATTCGAATCTTCGACCATTGAACAGAGCTTGCACACTCAACGTCATCACCAAAAATGGCTTTGATTAATGCTCGGTCTTTGGTGAATAAGACGTTCTTACTGAACGATTTTTTCTCCTCGAATGAGTTGGACTTCTTGTTTATCACGGAATCTTGGACACAGGTGGGAGATTTAAGCCCTTTTACTGAACTGGTTCCAAATGACTGCTCGTTTTTTAATTCACCTCGTCAAGATGGACGGGGGGGGGGGGGGGGGTGGCTTGGTGACTGAGCGATCGCTTTTTAATTGTAGGTGATTTTAAGATTCACGTGTGTTGTCCTTCAAACAACCTTTCGAAGGAATTTTTATATCTTATTGAGTCCTTCAACTTAAAACAGTGGATAACTTCTCCTACCCACGTCCATGGCCACACCCTGGACTTAGTGCTTACTCATGGTTTCCCCGTTTCTGAAATTGTAATATCGGATACACTGATATCTGACCATAACCCTATCACATTTAATATATCTCTCCCTGATCTGCTTTATGCACCGGCAAAGGTAGAAATTCTTGCTCGGCACTTTCCACCTCAGTTTCATGTGAATTTTACAACGCTATCTCACGACCAATTCGTACGAATTTGTACGAGTGATTAAAAGGTGGCTAATTCGTACGAATTTGTACGACCTCACTCGTACGAATTTGTACGATTTGTCTAAACCCACGTGACGGTTGGGTTTAGGGGCGGGGTCAGGGGTAGGTCATTCGTATGAATTCATACGATTTTGGCAAATCGTAAAATATGTACGTTTTAGCAAAAAACGTACAAATTCGTACGAGTGAGGTCGTATGAATTGGTACGAATTAGCCACCTCGTAAAATTCGTACGAATTGCCGTGAGATCGGGTTGGAATTTTAACATACTTTTTAACGAACTGAGTTCACAAATGGCGCTGGATTCTTCCTTTCCTGATCTTAATGTTGACCAACATCTGGATCTACTAAAGGACGCATGGTTGGAGGTGTCAAACAAAATTGCTCCTCTGAAAGTTTTTAAACAAAATCAAAGAACTAGAACAGATCCGTGGCATACCCCAGAGACCCGTACTTTAAGACAAGCATGTAGAAAAGCGGAGCGGAAATGGAAAAAGGACAGACTTCAGTCGTCACTTAAATCACTGAAGGATAGCCTACTGGCCTACCAGTCAGCTGCAATAGCCGCAAAAGCTGCTTATTTCTCAAACATGATTTCTAACAACCATCATAGACCTAAGATTCTGTTCTCCGTTATACATGCTGCCTTAAATCCACCTGTAAATACTTTTCCAAACCCCTCAAATGCACTATGTGAAAGCTTCCTGAGTTTCTTCATTGACAAAATTGCTAAATTAAGGCCTCAGAAAACAGTTCCATATGGTGATCACGATGATCTGAGCATGCCGGAAACATCATGGGGTACTTTTAACCCTATCACTTTTCAATTACTTACGGAAACCATTGCTAAAATCAAACCCTCCTTTTGCCCTTCTGATGATATACATTCTCGCTTCTTTATAATGCTAACAGAGTCTATTGGCCCTGGCCTGTTATCTCTTATAAACAAATGTTTATCCACCGCTTCGGTTCCTTCATGCCTAAAAATGGCTTTTGTCTCTCCGATACTCAAGAAGCCTTCCTTAGACACTTCAGTTCTAAATAATTATCGACCTATCTCTGTACTTCCTTTTATTTCAAAGATTCTGGAAAAGACTGTGTTGTATCAACTTCAGTCATTCCTAAATATGTTAAAAACGGTAGAAACTTTCCAGTCTGGTTTTAAGTCTTTTCACAGCACCGAATCTGCTCTGCTGAGAGTGTTAAATGACATTTTAGCTACAACAGATGCTGGAAACCCTGTGGTTTTAGTATTATTAGACTTAACTGCAGCCTTCGATACTGTCAATCATTCACTGCTCTTATCCAGATTAGAACATTTGGGACTGAAAGGCTCAGTCTTAAAATGGTTTAATTCCTATCTAACCGATAGATATTTTGCAGTCAAGATTGGCAGTTACACCTCTTCTGCTGCCCTCCTTGAAACTGGTTTGCCTCAGGGCTCTATTTTATCCCCCACACTTTTTTTCTTTATATTTGCTTCCTCTGGGCGCGATTTTAAGAAGACACGGTGTCTCCTTTCATTTCTACGCGGACGACACACAGATCTATTTGCCGATTAAAAGAAATGACCCCTCTGCACTTAAATCTCTAATGAACTGTCTTGATGAGGTAAAGCTCTGGCTTGCAAATAACTTTTTAACATTAAACGACTCAAAGACGGAGGTTATAGTTTTCAGTCCATCTGACAAATTTGAGTTTGACAGCAGCATTTTGGGTAACTTGTCGGTTTTTAATACAAGCAGCGTACGAAATCTGGGAGTTTTCCTTGACAGTTGCTTAACTTTAGAGAAACAGGTGTCCTCTGTTGTTGCGTCTGGCTTTTATCAACTCCGCCTTCTTGCCAAAATCAAACATTTTATTCCTGAAAGTTCCCTTGAGACAGCCATTCATGCGTTCATAACTTCTCGCTTAGATTACTGTAACGCCCTTTATTGTGGCATTTCAAAATCCCAGCTTACACGCCTTCAACTTGTTCAAAATGCTGCGGCCCAAATTTCTTACGAAAACACGTAAATTTGATCATGTCACACCTACCCTGCGAGCTTTACATTGGCTACCTGTCCAGTATAGGATTGAATACAAAATTCTCCTATTCGTGTTCAAAAGCCTGTACCACCTTGCTCCAAGTTATCTATCAGAACTCATACACCTATACAGCCCGTCCCGCGTCTTAAGATCCAGTAATCTTAATATACTTGCTGTTCCTTGCACAAGGTTGAAGCGCAGAGGAGATAGAGCCTTTTCAGTAGTGGGACCTAGATTATGGAACAACCTGCCAATACAAATTAGAACAGCTCATTCGCTACCAGTTTTTAAATCCCGACTGAAAACCCATCTATTCTCCTTAGCTTTTAACATCATCTAAGTGTTCTCTCTTCTGTAGCCCATAACTTTTAATTTGATGTTGAATATATGCCTATAGTTTAATTGTCTAATTACTATACATGTAACTTCTCAGCTGTTGTGTATTTTAACTGTATGCTATGTTCTATTTAATGATTGTACAGCAATTTGGTCAGTCCTGTGACTGTTGAAATGTGCTTTATAAATAAACAAACTCAAACTCAAGTAACTTTGTGGGCAGATCCCGGGCGCTGTTGCTATTTTCCCGGCGGGATAAATGCCTCTTGCGCCTGGCGCAAATCTAAAAGGGGTTGGTCTGAAGTAGCTTCATTATTCATAGGTGTGGTTTGGGCGTAACGTGAAATAAACCAATCAGAGCGTCCTCTCACATTCCCTTTAAGAGCAGGCGCGCTTGTTCCACGGCGGATTGCTATTATAACGGCGGATTTGCCGGCGCACACCAGGAGCGGTTCACAGCCGAGGAGACCGACGTTCTCGTCAGGGCCGTAAAACACAGAGAAGTGACATTGGGGATGATGGGAGAAACCCACCCAAATTAGCTTCGGTTAAACAGGCGTATAATTTGGGTAAATGTGTAGCCTAATTAAAAAAAAAAAATCTAGATAGATCTTTTTCACATCTTCACGGACACAACAATGATTTCCCTCGTGTGTTAATATTTTTCCTTGTAATAATGTATGATTTGCAAAAATGAAAACTGCTGCATCTGATTATAATTATTAGAGAATCAAAGTGGATGCGCGTTAACACGCTACATTATGGCCAAGCACGCGCCCTTAAAATACCATATCACTAACGCGCAACGCGCCAATGTCTTTAGACTGTTTTTTTCCTGGTCAGTGGCGCAATTGCTTTCTAAAACTGGAAAATAGCACCAGGGAACTTTTGCGCCAGAACACGCCTCCTCTTTGTGCTGAACCGCCCCCCGCGAGCGCAAGTTCATTCCCTAATTTACCTACGTGCGTCTGTGGAGGGAAAAGTCCGCTGTGCGCGGGTGCAAAATAGGAATGATACATGCGTCGGTGTTCAAAGTCAATTGCGCTGGGTGCAAGATAGGGCCCAGTAAGTTCACTCGTTGAGTTCATTATGGTGAGAGAGTTCTGGCTTTGTTCTTGCAATGTAAGGATTAAGTGCAATGATGTAGTGTGTGTTCTTTGCATTGTATGTTTTGTTGTGTGTGTGTATACGTAAGTATGTACATATACAAACATATTGTACACGCAAACTTTAGATTGTTATATATTGTTATTTTTTTTTTCATTTAAATACGTTAAAAATACAGTCGCTGTGTGGGAACACTGTGCGCATCTGGCTGCCGCTCCATGCTTCATATTGCATTGTTTACATTTGTTGTGTTACATTTGGTCTGCTCTTTCTGCATCCCTCTACAAACTGGACTTAACTTTTTCTGTTGCTGTTAGGAACTCTCTGTTGTCAACCTCCTGCGAGCCCTTTCACCCTTCTCTCCTCCATCTGTTTGACTGAGTGTTAGGTGAGTTAACACTCTTCTGACCAGTACTTCGAATAGCTTACTGTCCGTAAGCTTTTTATAGATGTTGCGATGGTTTTGGTCCTGGCTGACTTGACTTTGCTGATAGCTGACTTTCTCATGGCTATTGCCAACACGTCAAAGGCTTTAGCACTCGTGCTTTCTCTGGTTTCCCTTATTTTTACAGGGTTACCTTCCAACATGGATATTGGCTACCTGTCATGCGAACTCAGGGCACTTAACCGGCACCAATGCCTCGACCCTGTGACGTACGAGCACTGCCGCTTGCTCTCGATCATTCAGTGCCCGCACTACGTGCATCGTTCAGATAAGGATTTTTAATTAACAGCAAACGACATCAACTGTTATCCCCTGCATATGGTCAAATAACAGAGCTCTGGTCAAACCGAAACGCCTACTACAAGACAGTCGTCCACCGTGATCGCTTGTCTGCATAAAAAAGTATTTAATGACAATTTAACTGAAAATACAGATATGCTGCAAAACCACTTTGCTGTGCTGAACTTTCGCTCTATCTCGGAAAAGGGCCCCTATCTAAGGGTGTATTCACACCAGGAAAGTCCGATAGTTCACTTGCTTTGGTCCGGACCAAATACATTTTTTTTTGTTTTTGTTTGCTATGGTTCGCTTTCACACTGCTCTTTTTGCAAGTGAACCAAAATGTGTAAACAAAACCACACGTGTGCTAAGGTCGTCCATTCATTGGACAATGATTCTCAAGTAGGGAAATCAGGTAGTGCAAAAAAAAAAAAGCCTCAGCCTTCATTCCATTCCAATGATGCACACACGACGCGCAGAAAGACGCGCAACAGTATCGTGTGGCCAGACAGTGCGCCGGAATGGAATTCTCGCAGTGCTTTCTTGCAATTGGGTCGGTGCATGTTCACATCGTAAACGAACCGTACTAGAGTTCGTTTGGAACTGTACCGAGACCACCTCTTCAGCTGGGTCTCGGTTCGATTTTTTGGTCCGCACCCGAGTGCGATTGCTGTATTGTTACATCCAGCGATTGTCTTTAGTTCTCCTGTGTTTCTTCTGTTCTATATTTTCGTGTCTTGTTGTTATCCTAGGTCAGTTCCTGTGCTTAATTGATGGGGGTGTGCCGGCGCGCGAGGCGTGTCCCAGCTGATGGCATAAAGAGGACTTGGGTGTGGCGTGAGGAGGCGGGAGAGACCAGCTTTGCTTTGTGTTTGAATTGTTGATCCGTGGTTATGTAAACTTTGGAGCAAACAAATAAATCCTTGGACATTTGTTTGCCGAACTTTCTCCTGCCTTATTTGTTACTATTTTGAGAGCCAGTAGTAACAAAGTGGGGGCTCGTCCGGGATTTTTTTTTTAACTGTTGCACAGCTTGTAGCTCTAAGTGATGGCAGTTTGTCTCCTGGTTTTTCTCTTGTTCCTTCGGTGGCAGCGCAGGAGCAAGAGGAGATCAGAACTCCTGATGATGGGGTTTTGCGTGCGCGTTTGCACAATTCTGAGACATTGATGCAACTTCCACAGTTGCTGCAGCACTTGTCTGGGGACAAGTGTGCTGAGATAATTGATTTAATTAATGATTTTCCAACTCTCTTCTCAGATACTCCGACTCAGACGCATCTCTTGGAACATGATATAGATGTTGGTGAGGCTTCTCCAATTAGGCAGCGGTTTTATCGTGCTTCTCAAGAGAAGCGGAAGTACATCGACACAGAGGTAGAGTACCTTCTCGACAGTGGGCTGGCTGAACCTTCTGCATCGCCCTGGGCATCACCATGCCTTCTGGTTAACAAGCCAGATGGTACCTTTAGGTTTTGCACCGATTATCGGAAACTTAATGCGGTCACAAAGCCAGATAGTTTTCCCTTACCTCGTATAGAGGATTGTGTAGACCAGGTTGGTGCCGCGACATTTGTGAGTAAATTTGACCTCCTTAAGGGCTAATGGCAGGTGTCCTTGATTGACCGGGCAAGAGAGGTGTCCAGTTTTATCACTTCGCAAGGGTTGTTCTCGTATAGGGTAATGAGCTTTGGGTTGCGAAATGCTCCTGCAACCTTCCAGCGACTGATGAACTCCGTGGTCGCTGGTCTAGAGGGTTGTGCTGTGTACTTGGACGATGTGGTGGTCTTTAGTAACAGTTGGGGTGAACACTTGGACTCTATTAGAGCTCTGTTCCAACGCCTTGCCCAGGCTAACTTAACTATCAATCTCGCAAAGTGTGAGTTTGCGAGGGCGACGGTAACTTACCTGGGAAAGGTGGTGGGGCCAAGGACAAGTGTGTCCCATTCGTGCTAAGATTTTAGCCATAGATCAGTATCCGCCACCTACAAATAAAAAGGAGTTGATGAGGTTCTTGGGTATGACGGGGTTTTATCGTTGTTTCTGCCCAAATTTCTCTTCGGTTGTTGCTCCGCTGACTGATTTACTTAAGTCCGGTGTTAAGTATAGCTGGACACCTGTTTGCCAGTCTTCCTTGGAGGCCGTTAAAGCTCTCTTAACCTCTTCTCCTGTCCTTGCAGCACCGCAGTTGAACCAGGCGTTCAAGCTGCAAGTGGACGCTAGTCAGGTTGGAGTTGGAGCTGTTTTGCTCCAGGAAGATGAACACGGTGTTGATCGTCCGGTTTCGTTTTTTTCTCGAAAGTTTCTTTCTTATCAGGCAAATTATTCTGTCATTGAGAAAGAGGCTTTGGCGTTAATCTGGGCGCTTCAACATTTTGATGTATATGTTGCTGGTGCCTTTTCTCTGGTGGTCTTCTGTGACCATAATCCGTTAACGTTCTTGCACTCACTTCAGAATCCAAATCAGCGCCTAATGAGATGGGCTCTTTTTCTGCAACCATACCATTTGGACATTCGTCACATTAAAGGCACAGATAATGTGATTGCAGATGCCTTATCTCGTGCTCCCGCTGCTTAATGTTTAGCTGTTGTTACCCTATTACATCCAGCGATTGTCTTTAGTTCTCCTGTGTTTCTTCTGTTCTATATTTTTGTGTCTTGTTGTTATCCTAGGTCAGTTCCTGTGCTTAATTGATGGGGGTGTGCCGGCGCGCGAGGGTCGTGTCCCAGCTGATGGCATAAAGAGGACTTGGGGTGTGGCGTGAGGAGGCGGGGAGAGACCAGCTTTGCTTTGTGTTTGAATTGTTGATCCGTGGTTATGTAAACTTTGGAGCAAACAAATAAATCCTTGGACATTTGTTTGCCGAACTTTCTCCTGCCTTATTTGTTACTATTTTGAGAACAGTATTCACACCTGCCCAATAGGTCCGCACCAAGGGTTGAAACAAACTAGAGTTCGATTCAATCGAACCAAACAAGGCAGGTGTGAATACACCCTGAACTTATTACTGACACAAACCTGATATTATATTTTTTAAATGCGACCTGGCAAACACCTAACGATTTCATGCATCTTAATCTGCTAAAACTATCTGCTAAAGGGGGGTGGCCTTGCGGTCATCTATCGCAACTCCATAACACTTGCTCAACTGGATTTTCATAATACTAAAACTTTTGAATATATGGTTTTGAAGGTTTCCTCGAACAGTCCCCTAACAATCATCAGCTTATTACTTTTGATTTTAAATAAATTTGTTCAACTAATTATATTGACAATATAACCATCTTTTATCGTACGAGTGTTATTGATGGTAATGCGTTTGCTGCATCTATTACTTCGTCTGCTATTTCTGATGTTTTTGATTTCACCTGTCCATCTAAGATATTTGATTTGTACCATTCTGCTATCGCTGATGTTTTAGATGAGCATGCTCTAATTAGGACTAGGTATGTTCCCTTGTCCCACTCCTCGCCGTGGTTTAATGCTACGTGCTATAAAAGCAAGAGGCAGACAAGTTGAACGGCTCTTTAGGAAAACCGGTCTATACATTTTCAAGCATTTTTAGACCATGTTAAGCATTATAAAACAGCTTTGAACACAGCTTACTCTTCCTAAATCTCTAAAATCATTAATAACGCAAACAGGCCTAAAACACTATTTAACATTGTTAACAAGCTAGTCCAGGCACCCGCGCATAATGCTTGTCAACAAGAAACGGATGTCTTTTTTGCACCACTTTCAGGGAAAGCTGGATGCTTTACTTGGAACTTTTGGTGATGAACCGACCACTTTTTACTTGTGAGCAAGCTCAGTCTATACAGACACTTAATAACTTTACGTTGACCAACCCCATCTTAATTAGTGAAATGACACAGAAATCCAACTGTTCTTCATGCCGGTTCTGAAACACTGTACCTCTGTCATTTCTGCTCCTATCTCACATCTTGTAAATATGTCCCTTCTCTCTGCCTCTGTTCCAGTTTCACTAAAGACGGCTGCAGTTACCCCAATCCTTAAAAAACTAATCTGGACACTGACTACGCTAATTATCCCCCAATCTCCAATCTACCGGATGTCTCAAAAATCATGGAAAAGGTTGTTGCCAATTGTTACGAACCCATCAAAGGAACTATGGATCAGCATAACATATAAAAGACCACAGAGATTCGATGACAGTGTTGATAAATAATTTTAATTAAATAATACGTCTTGACGTAGGCAGAGCATGGTGGCAAAATAAGCAAAACATAAACAAAAGAAAACCCTGGCCCACACTATTCTTCAAAGCAGATGAAACTTGCCTCTCTCCAGTTCAAAACAAAAGACAGAGTTTGTGTGAGTCTTCCGGGTCCTCTTTCTCCTGCTCTCCACTAATCTACACTAAATAATATGCAAAAACCCACATCGAAGCTAAAGCGCTCCGTCTGCCACCATGAGCGGATGGGAAGTGAGAGAGAGCCACGGTCTCCAGACTGGGCGTCTTTAAAGCAGTTGGCCCGCCCACAAACACAGCTGGCGGGAACCTCACGTGACCTGTATAGGAAATTAAAAACAGGTAGAAATAATCGCACTCAGCAGCAGTTAACCGTGACCACTTAGCAACGTAACACCAATCAATTGCAATCATTTATATCTCTCAATGATTCACCAGACTACATCACTATCATCATTTTAATGAATTAAAGACATGGCTAAACTGCAACTTTCTAAAACAGAAATCTCAATTACTGGTCCACCATCTCTAACAAAAAATATAACAAATACTCCCACAGTTAACCTTGAAGCTGCATCCATTATTCATCTCCCACTGTAACTTGGGTATCACTATTGACCCTTCACTGACCCTTGACGCTTATATTAGTCAACTCTGTAAAGCTGCATTTTTTCAACTTCGCCGTATTGCCAAACTCTGTCCTTATGTCAGCCCCAAAGACACTGAATCGATGTTACATTTTATCACAGTTTATCACATTTCGCCTCCACTACTGTAATGTAAATTTTTTTCTGGACTACCAGCACACTCTATCTCAATTTTGCAATATATTCAAAACTTTGCCGTAAGATTGCTAACTTACACTAAACGATCTGCTCATATCACTCCAATTCTGTTCAACCTGGCTACCCGTGTTATCTCGTAATACTTACAAAATGATTCTGCTTACCTTTAAGTCACTCAATGGTCTTGCTCCTTCCTATCTTTCTGACTTACTTTCTCCTTCGCCTCGACCTCTCCGATCTTCTGGCCGTGGACTCCTCTGTGAGCTGAGATTTCGTCTTTCATCTATGGGTGGCAGGTCCTTTCTCTGTTTTAACCCCTAATCTATGGAACTCTCTTCTTGTATTCCAAATGAAATAGATAGATAGATAGATAGATAGATAGATAGATAGATAGATAGATAGATAGATAGATAGATAGATAGATAGAGTCTTTATTGTCCCATAGGGATAATCATTTTCACCTGTACTACCATATTTTCTAAACTGGTGCAAAGAAGATTTTTTAGACTTAAAGCAGGGCTATGCAGCTTGGGAATTTCTTCGCTGTATTCTGGCTTTTTGCTCGCAGGTTTCTCTATAGAGCTCCCCCTACAGCTTCGGAATAGATATTTGACAACACTGTCGAAAAATTCGTTGGCGACTCTCAGATACCAGAGGCTAGTAGATCAACGACATCAAAGCAGACGGGACATTCTTTACAACGTCGTCTTCATTCGGGTTCGAACAGCTTGAGGGAGCGCAATAATGACATAATTTTAGCAGATTTTTTTTGCCGTAAAGCAATTCGTTACATCGCGAGACCTGATATCACGCGATACTTCCGGACGCCGCGTCTGGCGGCCCGCCGCCCCAAAGTTGCAAGGGTGGTTTTTTCCGCTTACAGGCGATAGGGGGGTGCGAGACGACCACCATTCAACCCGACAAAAGTAATATAACCATTCCAATGACTCCGAAGCTGTTCAGTTAAGGTAAAAAACCTGCATAGTTCACCTTTAAATGTTACAGAGACAAAGGACATGTGCATTGATTTTAGTCGTCACCATCCAACTCCTGAAAAGACGATTATAGATGGAAAAGAGGTTGAAATTGTTGAGTCGTACAAGTATCTGGGAATCATTATTGATAACAAGTTGACCTTTGAACTAAACACAGACATGCCGAGTAAGAAAAGTCAGCAACTAAGTTTCAAGTGGACAGATCCCTGATGACATTGTTTTATAAATGTCTTATTGGATGCGTTTTTACTTTTTCATGTATTTGCTGGTATGCTTCTCTTAGTTTAAAACGGAAAAACACATTAGCAATGGTAAATAAAGTTAGCAGCAAAATCATCAGGATTCAGCAGATAAAACTGTACAATAGACATGTACTTAAAAAGGCTGAATCCATCATGTCTGATAGTTCTCACCCCCTGCATGCAGAATTTAAGATGCTGCCTTCTGGTTCCCGGTTCAGTCAGCCATCTGCCAAAACAAATAGATATAAATTCTCCTTTTTACCCTCTGCTACTGTATCTCTCTGCTTAACTCTGTAAAAAAATAGGTAACGTCTGCACATAATGCATACTTGAACTTAAACTTTAAATGTTGTGGTATTCATTCATCTATTTGTCTGATCTTGTAATTTATTTTTAAGTCAAGTCAAGTCAAGTCATCTTCATTTATATAGCGCTTTTAACATTGTAGATTGTTTCAAAGCTGCTTTACAGAGATAAACGTATAGTTTAAGGGTACAGATTGTTTTGGCTTTATAGCGGTTCTTGAATAATGTTATTTTCCAGCCAAAGTTAGTTTTGATTGATTCACTTCCGTCGAAAGGATAATTTGTTATTAAATTAGGGGCCGCTAAGATGACACTGTTCTCTCTAAACAGACTTTAAACGCAAACCTGTGAGAAACGCTGATGGTGCTCACGTGCGCATCAATAATTAATTCTATAGTCATGTGCGTTTAATATATGTGTGCATGTTCGTAATTCCCTACAAACCAAGCCTAAACAAACTACTTGTCCTGCCTATAAATTTGATACAGAATTTTATTTTATTTATTTTTTACTACGGGGTAGATATGCGAATTTTCCACAATGCTTTATCTGTAGAGTGGTAAAGGGATCCTCCATAGGGAGACTAGTTGGCACTTCACCACTGCGTTGTCATCGGGTCCAAGCGAAGGTCCTTCGTCAGATCTGGATATGGCCTGGATCCGGCAGGCTGCGGGGAAACCTCGGGATAAACAAAGACACTAAAATAGATGCCATTCTTCTTATGATGTAACGAGTACATCAGGATTTAAGGGAAGTGTTCCCAGTTCCGGCTGACCTAATCTATGCAGCCTAACATTGAGTTATATAGAAGTCTATAATGTATTATGTGAATGCTGGGTCAAAGAGAGTTGTCGTCTTTGTTGTCATGTACTGTATGTTAACTTCTTTGCTACTGCAGCAAAACTAGGGACAAATAAATGTCCCTCAGGGACAAATAAAGGTCTTGAACTTGAACCTGCATTAACAAAACATTTATAAAATGTTAGTATAACACTTATTAACAATTTATTAATGAATAGTCATGTTTTGTCAATTATTAATTCATCATTAACTAATAACTAATAAGTGACTTATAAATAAACATTTTTATAAACTGTAACCATAAAGGTTAACAGCCATTGATTCAATTAGGCCTATATGTAAAATATATATATCTGATTTGTAGATCCCAAAGAATAATATCAAATCATAGACAATAATATGTGTCTCAGACAATGTGCTTTTCTCACAGTGTGTGTGTGTGTGTGTGTGTGTGTGTGTGTGTGTGTGTGTGTGCCTGTGCGTGTGCATGCGTGTGTGCGCACGCGTATGTGTGTGCGTGCATGTGTGCGTGCGTGTATTTGAAACACATCAAGCCTTCTCAGAAATTTGTTTCCATAGTAACCCTGACCTGTGCCTTGTTTGCACTGGTTTGGATTCCCTCTTATTCATTCTTTATTTCTTTTTTTACATTTCTCTGAATTTGCTCGGTTTAATTCAATTCAAGTTTATTTGTATAGCGCTTTTCACAATACATATCGTTTCAAAGCAGCTTTACAGAAAATGCATTTCAAAAATATACATACAAAAATACAGTTAGTTAATCATAAAATTTAGGGCATAACATATCGCCGGCGTTGGGTCGTCTCTTCACAGGCGTCGAGTCGTCTCATCACAGGCGTCCCGAGATAACAACAAAAAAGGCAGATGGGAAATAATTAGCGTAGCTGCTGTTCATAATATGAATGCATTTGATCTGATTTAACTGTAGTATAAAAGGTATGAGATGCATCATGTGAATGCTTGGCTAAAGAGATGCGTCTTTAATCTAGTTTTAAACTGGGAGAGCGAGTCTGAACCTCGGACAATATCAGGAAGGCTATTCCAGAGTTTAGGAGCTAGATGTGAAAACGCCCTCCCTCCTTTAGTGGACTTAGTTATCCTAGGTACGACCAGAAGCCTCGAATTTAGCGATCTTAAAGAGCGCGATGGATTATATGGCGATAGAAGATCTCTTAAATACACAGGAGCTAAACCATTTAGGGCTTTATAGGTCAGTAACAATACTTTGTAATTGATACGGAACTTAATAGGTAACCAGTGTAGAGATGATAAAATTGGTGTTATATGATCATATTTTCTTGACCTAGTAAGAACTCTAGCAGCTGCAT
>JARPMJ010007279.1:17500-44278 GCA_033366665.1 Phoxinus dragarum | reverse complement strand
CACTCTCACACACTCACTCACTCACTCACTCTCACTCTCTCACTCACTCTCACACTCACTCTCACACTCACTCTCACTCTCACACTCACCTTTTCCAACAGAAAGGCACACACTCACCTCTGAGACGACGGTCCACACAAGTCTTCTGGCCAACATCACGGTGATGAACACCGCCAGGTGATAGTCCATCAGGTGATAGTTCTTCACAGAGAGACAAGAGCACATTATCAACACACTCTCCTCCACACACACCTGAAGATCTCGATCGTGAGCGTTCATACACACACACACACACACACACACACACACACACACACACACACACACACCTGAAGATCTCGATCGTGAGCGTTCATACACACACACACACAGCTGAAGATCTCGATCGTGAGCGTTCATACACACACACACACACACCTGAAGATCTCGATCGTGAGCGTTCATACACACACACACACACACAGCTGAAGATCTCGATCGTGAGCGTTCATACACACACACACTGCTAAAGATTGTGAGCGTTCATACACACACACACTGCTAGAGATCGCGATCGTGAGCATTCACACACACACACACACTGTTGGAGATCTCGATCGTGAGCGTTCATACACACACACACTGCTAGAGATCTCGATCGTGAGCATTCACACACAACACACTGTTGGAGATCTCGATCGTGAGCGTTCATACACACACACACACACACACACACACACACACACAGCTGAAGATCTCGATCGTGAGCGTTCATACACACACACACACACTGCTAAAGATTGTGAGCGTTCATACACACACACACTGCTAGAGATCTCGATCGTGAGCATTCACACACACACTGTTGGAGATCTCGATCGTGAGCGTTCATACACACACACACTGCTAGAGATCTCGATCGTGAGCGTTCACACACACACACTGTTAGAGATCTCGATCGTGAGCGTTCATACACACACACACTGCTAAAGATCTCGATCGTGAGCATTCACACACACACACTGTTGGAGATCTCGATCGTGAGCATTCACACACACACACACACACTGTTGGAGATCTCGATCGTGAGCGTTCATACACACACACACTGCTAGAGATCTCGATCGTGAGCATTCACACACACACACTGTTAGAGATCTCGATCGTGAGCGTTCATATACACACACACACTGCTAAAGATCTCGATCGTGAGCATTCACACACACACACTGTTGGAGATCTCGATCGTGAGCTTTCACACACACACACTGTTGGAGATCTCGATCGTGAGCATTCACACACACACACTGTTAGAGATCTCGATCGTGAGCATTAACACACACACACTGTTGGAGATCTCGATCGTGAGCATTCACACACACACACTGTTGGAGATCTCGATCGTGAGCATTCACACACACACACTGCTAGAGATCTCGATCGTGAGCATTCACACACACACACTGTTGGAGATCTCGATCGTGAGCATTCACACACACACACACTGTTGGAGATCTCGATCGTGAGCATTCACACACACACACTGCTAGAGATCTCGATCGTGAGCGTTCACACACACACACGTCGTTCAAACTCGTATGACTTTCTTCAGTTTAGATAAAGATGTTTAGCAGAAAGTTCACACTATTCTAAATCATACAATGAGAGGATCAGGAATATAGAAGTAATAAACTGTTATATTGAGGGTCTGATCTTCACACACGCCGTTATTCATTTATAATCACTTCGGTGCAACTCACACCCGTCAACACACAGGAGGCCTGGGGGGGGGGGGGGGGGCAGAGGCAGGCTAAATACACATTAATTGCACAGATATTAACATAAATAAATAATATTCAATAAAAATAAACATGAATAAGACTTATGTTTATTTATTTTTTTCGATTGCAACTTTTTTACTATATTAATCACTTTTTTCTGTGATTACTCACGATGAATCGCCCTTAAAAAATCTGTTTTTAATATATTTTATAATGTAATAATTTCACATTTAATCTTCAAATTAATGTAGAAACAACAAAGACAGTATATTTTTAAATATTTGTCTAAAAGGCAGGAAATATACAGAAATGTGATAGTTATCAAACAGTTTGCACTGCATAAATGTTAAATTATATATAGATTAATCATGATTAAAGTTAGTCAAGAGCAGTGAGTGTTTTTCTCTGTTCTGTCATTCACGATCTGGCAACTGGGCAACCTTGGAATAATATATTGATGCGTTTATTCTAGAGCCGGGACTTTAACGCGTTAATTAAGATTAATTAATTACACAAAATATAACGCGTTAAACATTTTTTATGCATTTTAATCGCACTTATTTTTGCACCGCGGAACGTTTCTCACTGGATGAGTTTAGGCGGACCGGTTATACTGGAGCACCAACTAGCGTTCATAACTTCCATAGACAGTATATAAACGATAACTTCAGACAACCACAAACCACAGTGAACATGAACACAGAAGCTGACGAGACCGCTTTGGCCCCGTGGATGGGACATTTTGTTATAAAACACGAACGGATGGAAGCGTCGATAAGAGCGTGGTTGTGTGCAAGCTATGCAACAAGGAATTCGGAACGGCTATTGCTACACTTAATGGCAAAAATAGCACTGGAAATAGCACTGGAAATAGCACTGGTCTGCTGGACTTGGTTGAACAAAAATAAACAATATTTTGTTGCTTAAGCTTATGTATTCAGTCATTATTCAATGGTATACTAAAAATCCATGTAAAAAAAATTACTTCTCACTGTTCTCAGGTCAAATATTTATATGCAATTAAAATGCGATTAATTTTGATTAATTAATTGCAAAGCCTCTAATTAATTAGATACATTTTTTTAATCGAGTCCCGGCCCTAGTTTATTCATATAACAACGTTTGGATAGACTAATTAAGGGAGTTTCTCAGGAGAAATGACGTGGCGGGAGGTGTGTGTGGGATACGGGAGACTCCCGGGGAACGGGAGTGTTGACAGGTATGGTGCAACTCTGTAAAATGAATCACATCCATCAGAAGCGCAAATTAAATACAGGCTTGACTTCAGTTTCTAACACAACGCATCATCAACACCAGCAGAATATAATAATGATGATATTTCTCGGCTAAAGAGCAGCGTGAACATTCTGCTAAACATCTCCAGTCACTGACGACCTGCCGCCAGTATAACAGCTGTACTGGGACGTGTGTGTGTGTGTGTGTGTGTGCGTGTGTGTGTGTGTGTGTGCGTGTGTGTGTGTGTGTGTGTGTGTGCGTGTGTGTGTGTGTACCAGTGTTGTGGAGGCCGTGGGCTGGCTGTAGGAGGACCACCCACACCGTCCTGTAGATGTTGATGTACTGAACGAACAGCGCCACCAGCAGGTAGAGGAACAGCAGCGCCTCGAACAGCAGATTACTGTCCAGAGGAAGATCGGGGATACGGGAATGCCGGACGGGATCTGGAGTGATGAGGGCCGTGAGGGGCGGAGCCGAGAGACCCAGCGCACTGCTGTTCCTGAGACACACACACACACACACACACACACACACACACACACACACACACGTCACTGTCGCCTCCGCTTTGCTTTCGAGTTTGAAAGACTCTTAAAGAGGGCGTCGGATGTAGGGATGCTCATATTGACCGTTTAAACCGTTAACCGAAAGTACAAATTTTGACAGATTAATACTATCAGTTAAACAGTTTAAAAGTAAAAAAATAAATATATATTTGTAGCTTTTTTTGTTGTTGTTTGTTTGCTGCATGGTTTAAAAAAAAAAGTATATAGCCTATATTTGTTAACTCACTCACGAGGAGTGTCGACACGCGCAAGCCAACATCCACAAGCAAACGAAAGGTGCTTTCCGAAGTTGGCCCACTAGCGATCCGCTATCTCTGTACCGCCGGAGACCAGACTAACCCACATCATGTAGACATGTGACTTAGTTAAACAAGAGCTAGGCACGCGGTGGATTGAGGAAGGCCGGCTGTCTGATGGGGAATACCCTGTTTTTTAAAAGCTTCAAACTGCTTCAGTGTTTTCTTCTTGTCATCTTAATTTGTTAATTATTTAAGTTTAAAAAATATATTTAGTGTAGGCCTATTTTAGTTTTTTTATATATATTATTCCTGTTTGTCTCTGTGGTCACTGCCAGAAACGCTGCAGACGTGATCATGTGATCGTGTGGATCCGGTTCGGGTGTTGGTCTGTTCTGCTGCTGTTTGCTCGTTAAAATAAACCCGTGATCATTTTTTGTGTGTATTTTAACGGGTCACAGACACTCGTTCATTTTATTTTTATTTAATTCAATATTATAATCTTATCAGTGAACGGCTAATAATCGGATAACGGGCGGCGGTTGTCGTTGTTGTGATTCTGTGGGGTCTTCATGTAGGTTTTGTAACATTGGGTTAGGTTAAGGGTTAGGGTTAGGGTTAGGGTTAAGGGTTAAGGGTTAAGGGTTAAGGGTTAGGGTTAGGGTTAGGGTTAAGGGTTAGGGTTAAGGGTTAAGGGTTAAGGGTTAGGGTTAAGGGTTAAGGGTTAAGGGTTAAGGGTTAAGGGTTAAGATTCCTCAGTGGTTGTGTAAACCCTCCTCAAAAACAGCTCTGCTCACAGCGGCACGTTCCGGTGCGCGTCTCTTTAAACGAGAATGAGCGACTGCTTTGGATCCGTGTACTGACGAGCAGACGAGCTGGGGGGTCCTGACACATGACAGGCATCCGTGTGGACAGCTAAGTGTTTGGATGCAGTTCATATTGAAACAGAGTTTGTTTTGAGAGTGAAGCACCTCCGTCTTTATATTTATATATACACATATATATATATATTACTCCACTATGATTGTCATCCACATAATCACATATTTATGTTTTGGGTTTTTTTAAAAGCCACTAGATGTGAAAGGAGACAAATAATGAAAATCAGACTTTTCCGTGTCTATAATCGGCTAGCCTGTCGTCTGATACTGCTCCATTGTTTTAGATTTAGATTTATATAACATCTTGTGAAAAAGGACGTAATAAAAAACTTCATTTTGTGGTGAAGAACGTCAGAAGCATCAGCGCCTCACCTGCACCGAAGCCCCGCCCCATTGCTGAGGCCGCCGCCCACCAGCGTCTGCAGCGAGGGCAGAGCGCAGCGGCTCAGCTGCTGTCTACTGGGACCCCTGCGGCCCCCGGGCATGACCTCCAGCGGCTCCCTGCGGCCCCGTCACGTCTCGGCCCAAAGCTGCCCGGCCACTGCAGGACAAAGCCAAGGTTCAGGTCAGAACTACTCAGGTCCAGGTCGTCGGCCTGCTAACAAACGCAGCGGCGGGCTGAACATGATGTCAAAACACATGTTAACAGACAAAACCCAACTCTCATTGGAACACAGTGAGGTCAGAGTGGCCAACACTCATCTGATAAATCAGCATCGGACACAAAGCAGCAGTTTTTCTGTTAAAACCGTTGCACCAAAAGAGGAAGTTACAGTGCAATGAAGCTGAAGTTAGTAAGAAGAAACCGGCATTAAACTCTCCAGAAGCTTGAACACACAAACCTGCTGAGCTGCTCGTCCAGACAACAGCCGATCATGGACTCAGCTTATGATGCACAGATCACCACCACCAGACTAACAGCTAACCTAGCACAACCAGACTAACAGCTAACCTAGCACCACAACCAGACTAACAGCTAAACTAGCACCACAACCAGACTAACAGCTAACCTAGCACCACAACCAGACTAACAGCTAACCTAGCACCACCAGACTAACAGCTAACCTAGCACCACAACCAGACTAACAGCTAAACTAGCACCACAACCAGACTAACAGCTAAACTAGCACCACAACCAGACTAACAGCTAAACTAGCACCACAACCAGACTAACAGCTAAACTAGCACCACAACCAGACTAACAGCTAACCTAGCACCACAACCAGACTAACAGCTAAACTAGCACCACAACCAGACTAACAGCTAACCTAGCACCACAACCAGACTAACAGCTAAACTAGCACCACAACCAGACTAACAGCTAAACTAGCACCACAACCAGACTAACAGCTAACCTAGCACCACAACCAGACTAACAGCTAACCTAGCACCACCACCAGACTAACAGCTAACCTAGCACCACAACCAGACTAACAGCTAAACTAGCACCACAACCAGACTAACAGCTAAACTAGCACCACAACCAGACTAACAGCTAACCTAGCACCACAACCAGACTAACAGCTAAACTAGCACCACAACCAGACTAACAGCTAAACTAGCACCACAACCAGACTAACAGCTAACCTAGCACCACAACCAGACTAACAGCTAACCTAGCACCACAACCAGACTAACAGCTAACCTAGCACCACAAGCAGACTAACAGCTAACCTAGCACCACAATCAGACTAACAGCTAACCTAGCACCACAATCAGACTAACAGCTAACCTAGCACCACAACCAGACTAACAGCTAACCTAGCACCACAACCAGACTAACAGCTAACCTAGCACCACAACCAGACTAACAGCTAAACTAGCACCACAACCAGACTAACAGCTAACCTAGCACCACAACCAGACTAACAGCTAAACTAGCACCACAACCAGACTAACAGCTAACCTAGCACCACAACCAGACTAACAGCTAACCTAGCACCACAACCAGACTAACAGCTAACCTAGCACAACCAGACTAACAGCTAACCTAGCACCACAACCAGACTAACAGCTAACCTAGCACCACAACCAGACTAACAGCTAACCTAGCACAACCAGACTAACAGCTAACCTAACACCACCACCAGACTAACAGCTAACCTAGCACCACAACCAGACTAACAGCTAACCTAGCACAACCAGACTAACAGCTAACCTAACACCACCACCAGACTAACAGCTAACCTAGCACCACAACCAGACTAACAGCTAACCTAGCACCACAACCAGACTAACAGCTAACCTAGCACCACAACCAGACTAACAGCTAACCTAGCACCACAACCAGACTAACAGCTAACCTAGCACAACCAGACTAACAGCTAACCTAGCACCACCACCAGACTAACAGCTAACCTAGCACCACCACCAGACTAACAGCTAACCTAGCACCACAACCAGACTAACAGCTAACCTAGCACCACAACCAGACTAACAGCTAACCTAGCACCACAACCAGACTAACAGCTAACCTAGCACCACAACCAGACTAACAGCTAACCTAGCACAACCAGACTAACAGCTAACCTAGCACCACCAGACTAACAGCTAACCTAGCACCACCAGACTAACAGCTAACCTAGCACCACAACCAGACTAACAGCTAACCTAGCACAACCAGACTAACAGCTAACCTAGCACCACAACCAGACTAACAGCTAAACTAGCACCACAACCAGACTAACAGCTAACCTAGCACCACAACCAGACTAACAGCTAACCTAGCACCACCAGACTAACAGCTAACCTAGCACCACAACCAGACTAACAGCTAAACTAGCACCACAACCAGACTAACAGCTAAACTAGCACCACAACCAGACTAACAGCTAAACTAGCACCACAACCAGACTAACAGCTAAACTAGCACCACAACCAGACTAACAGCTAACCTAGCACCACAACCAGACTAACAGCTAAACTAGCACCCACAACCAGACTAACAGCTAACCTAGCACCACAACCAGACTAACAGCTAAACTAGCACCACAACCAGACTAACAGCTAAACTAGCACCACAACCAGACTAACAGCTAACCTAGCACCACAACCAGACTAACAGCTAACCTAGCACCACCACCAGACTAACAGCTAACCTAGCACCACAACCAGACTAACAGCTAAACTAGCACCACAACCAGACTAACAGCTAAACTAGCACCACAACCAGACTAACAGCTAACCTAGCACCACAACCAGACTAACAGCTAAACTAGCACCACAACCAGACTAACAGCTAAACTAGCACCACAACCAGACTAACAGCTAACCTAGCACCACAACCAGACTAACAGCTAACCTAGCACCACAACCAGACTAACAGCTAACCTAGCACCACAAGCAGACTAACAGCTAACCTAGCACCACAATCAGACTAACAGCTAACCTAGCACCACAATCAGACTAACAGCTAACCTAGCACCACAACCAGACTAACAGCTAACCTAGCACCACAACCAGACTAACAGCTAACTAGCACCACAACCAGACTAACAGCTAAACTAGCACCACAACCAGACTAACAGCTAACCTAGCACCACAACCAGACTAACAGCTAAACTAGCACCACAACCAGACTAACAGCTAACCTAGCACCACAACCAGACTAACAGCTAACCTAGCACACAACCAGACTAACAGCTAACCTAGCACAACCAGACTAACAGCTAACCTAGCACCACAACCAGACTAACAGCTAACCTAGCACCACAACCAGACTAACAGCTACCTAGCACAACCAGCACCTACCACCCAGACTAACAGCTAACCTAGCACCACAACCAGACTAACAGCTAACCTAGCACAACCAGACTAACAGCTAACCTAACACCACCACCAGACTAACAGCTAACCTAGCACCACAACCAGACTAACAGCTAACCTAGCACCACAACCAGACTAACAGCTAACCTAGCACCACAACCAGACTAACAGCTAACCTAGCACCACAACCAGACTAACAGCTAACCTAGCACAACCAGACTAACAGCTAACCTAGCACCACCACCAGACTAACAGCTAACCTAGCACCACCACCAGACTAACAGCTAACCTAGCACCACAACCAGACTAACAGCTAACCTAGCACCACAACCAGACTAACAGCTAACCTAGCACCACAACCAGACTAACAGCTAACCTAGCACCACAACCAGACTAACAGCTAACCTAGCACAACCAGACTAACAGCTAACCTAGCACCACCAGACTAACAGCTAACCTAGCACCACCAGACTAACAGCTAACCTAGCACCACAACCAGACTAACAGCTAACCTAGCACCACAACCAGACTAACAGCTAACCTAGCACCACAACCAGACTAACAGCTAACCTAGCACCACAACCAGACTAACAGCTAACCTAGCACCACAACCAGACTAACAGCTAACCTAGCACCACAACCAGACTAACAGCTAACCTAGCACCACAACCAGACTAACAGCTAACCTAGCACACAACCAGACTAACAGCTAACCTAGCACAACCAGACTAACAGCTAACCTAGCACCACAACCAGACTAACAGCTAACCTAGCACCACAACCAGACTAACAGCTAACCTAGCACCACAACCAGACTAACAGCTAAACTAGCACCACAACCAGACTAACAGCTAACCTAGCACCACAACCAGACTAACAGCTAAACTAGCACCACAACCAGACTAACAGCTAACCTAGCACCACAACCAGACTAACAGCTAACCAAGCACCACAACCAGACTAACAGCTAACCTAGCACAACCAGACTAACAGCTAACCTAGCACCACAACCAGACTAACAGCTAACCTAGCACCACAACCAGACTAACAGCTAACCTAGCACAACCAGACTAACAGCTAACCTAGCACCACAACCAGACTAACAGCTAACCTAGCACCACAACCAGACTAACAGCTAACCTAGCACAACCAGACTAACAGCTAACCTAACACCACCACCAGACTAACAGCTAACCTAGCACCACAACCAGACTAACAGCTAACCTAGCACCACAACCAGACTAACAGCTAACCTAGCACCACAACCAGACTAACAGCTAACCTAGCACAACCAGACTAACAGCTAACCTAGCACCACCACCAGAGTAACAGCTAACCTAGCACCACAACCAGACTAACAGCTAACCTAGCACCACAACCAGACTAACAGCTAACCTAGCACCACAACCAGACTAACAGCTAACCTAGCACAACCAGACTAACAGCTAACCTAGCACCACCAGACTAACAGCTAACCTAGCACCACCAGACTAACAGCTAACCTAGCACCACAACCAGACTAACAGCTAACCTAGCACCACAACCAGACTAACAGCTAACCTAGCACCACAACCAGACTAACAGCTAACCTAGCACCACAACCAGACTAACAGCTAACCTAGCACCACCAGACTAACAGCTAACCTAGCACCACCAGACTAACAGCTAACCTAGCACCACAACCAGACTAACAGCTAACCTAGCACCACAACCAGACTAACAGCTAACCTAGCACCACAACCAGACTAACAGCTAACCTAGCACCACAACCAGACTAACAGCTAACCTAGCACCACAACCAGACTAACAGCTAACCTAGCACCACAACCAGACTAACAGCTAACCTAGCACCACAACCAGACTAACAGCTAACCTAGCACCACAACCAGACTAACAGCTAACCTAGCACCACAACCAGACTAACAGCTAAACTAGCACCACAACCAGACTAACAGCTAAACTAGCACCACAACCAGACTAACAGCTAAACTAGCACAACCAGACTAACAGCTAACCTAGCACCACAATCAGACTAACAGCTAACCTAGCACCACAATCAGACTAACAGCTAACCTAGCACCACAACCAGACTAACAGCTAAACTAGCACCACAACCAGACTAACAGCTAAACTAGCACCACCAGACTAACAGTTAACCTAGCACCACAACCAGACTAAGAGCTAACCTAGCACAACCAGACTAACAGCTAACCTAGCACCACAACCAGACTAACAGCTAACCTAGCACCACAACCAGACTAACAGCTAACCTAGCACCACAACCAGACTAACAGCTAACCTAGCACCACAACCAGACTAACAGCTAACCTAGCACCACAACCAGACTAACAGCTAACCTAGCACCACAACCAGACTAACAGCTAACCTAGCACCACAACCAGACTAACAGCTAACCTAGCACCACAACCAGACTAACAGCTAACCTAGCACCACAATCAGACTAACAGCTAACCTAGCACCACAATCAGACTAACAGCTAACCTAGCACCACAACCAGACTAACAGCTAAACTAGCACCACAACCAGACTAACAGCTAACCTAGCACCACCAGACTAACAGCTAACCTAGCACCACAACCAGACTAACAGCTAACCTAGCACCACCAGACTAACAGCTAACCTAGCACCACAACCAGACTAACAGCTAACCTAGCACCACCAGACTAACAGCTAACCTAGCACCACAACCAGACTAACAGCTAACCTAGCACCACAACCAGACTAACAGCTAACCTAGCACCACAACCAGACTAACAGCTAACCTAGCACCACCAGACTAACAGCTAACCTAGCACCACAACCAGACTAACAGCTAACCTAGCACCACCAGACTAACAGCTAACCTAGCACCACAACCAGACTAAACAGCTAACCTAGCACCACAACCAGACTAACAGCTAACCTAGCACCACAACCAGACTAACAGCTAACCTAGCACCACCAGACTAACAGCTAACCTAGCACCACAACCAGACTAACAGCTAACCTAGCACCACCAGACTAACAGCTAACCTAGCACCACAACCAGACTAACAGCTAACCTAGCACCACAACCAGACTAACAGCTAACCTAGCACCACAACCAGACTAACAGCTAACCTAGCACCACCACCAGACTAACAGCTAACCTAGCACCACAACCAGACTAACAGCTAACCTAGCACCACAACCAGACTAACAGCTAACCTAGCACCACAACCAGACTAACAGCTAACCTAGCACCACAACCAGACTAACAGCTAACCTAGCACCACAACCAGACTAACAGCTAACCTAGCACCACAACCAGACTAACAGCTAACCTAGCACAATCAGACTAACAGCTAACCTAGCACCACAACCAGACTAACAGCTAACCTAGCACAACCAGACTAACAGCTAACCTAGCACCACAACCAGACTAACAGCTAAACTAGCACCACCAGACTAACAGCTAACCTAGCACCACAACCAGACTAACAGCTAACCTAGCACCACAACCAGACTAACAGCTAACCTAGCACCATAACCAGACTAACAGCTAACCTAGCACAACCAGACTAACAGCTAAACTAGCACCACAACCAGACTAACAGCTAAACTAGCACCACAACCAGACTAACAGCTAAACTAGCACCACCAGACTAACAGCTAACCTAGCACAACCAGACTAACAGCTAACCTAGCACCACAACCAGACTAACAGCTAACCTAGCACCACAACCAGACTAACAGCTAACCTAGCACAACCAGACTAACAGCTAAACTAGGACCACAACCAGACTAACAGCTAAACTAGCACCACAACCAGACTAATTCATCAACTACACTTAAAACCAGACTGACTAAACTAGCACCACAATCAGACTAACTCAAACTACACTTACAACCAGACTGACTAAACTAGCACCACAACCAGACTAACTCATCAACTACACTCACAACCAGACTAATTCATCAACTACACTTGCAATCAGACTGACTAAACTAGCACCACAACCAGACTAACTCATCAACTACACTTAAAACCAGACTGACTAAACTAGCACCACAATCAGACTAACTCAAACTACACTTACAACCAGACTAATGACTAAACTAGCACCACAACCAGACTAACTTATCAACTACACTCACAACCAGACTAACTAAACTAGCACCACAACCAGACTAACTCATCAACTACACTTGCAAACAGACTGACTAAACTAGCACCACAACCAGACTAACTCAAACTACACTTACAACCAGACTAATGACTAAACTAGCACCACAACCAGACTAACTCATCAACTACACTCACAACCAGACTAACTAAACTAGCACCACAACCAGACTAACTCATCAACTACACTTGCAAACAGACTGACTAAACTAGCACCACAACCACCAGACTAACTCATCAACTACACTCACAACCAGACTAATGACTAAACTAGCACCACAACCAGACTAACTCATCAACTACACTTGCAATCAGACTGACTAAACTAGCACCACAACCAGACTAACTCAAACTACACTTACAACCAGACTAATGACTAAACTAGCACCACAACCAGACTAACTCATCAACTACACTCACAACCAGACTGACTAAACTAGCACCACAACCAGACTAACTCATCAACTACACTCATAACCAGACTGACTAAACTAGCACCACAACCAGACTAACTCAAACTACACTTACAACCAGACTAATGACTAAACTAGCACCACAACCAGACTAACTTATCAACTACACTCACAACCAGACTAACTAAACTAGCACCACAACCAGACTAACTCATCAACTACACTTGCAAACAGACTGACTAAACTAGCACCACAACCAGACTAACTCAAACTACACTTACAACCAGACTAATGACTAAACTAGCACCACAACCAGACTAACTCATCAACTACACTCACAACCAGACTAACTAAACTAGCACCACAACCAGACTAACTCATCAACTACACTTGCAAACAGACTGACTAAACTAGCACCACAACCACCAGACTAACTCATCAACTACACTCACAACCAGACTAATGACTAAACTAGCACCACAACCAGACTAACTCATCAACTACACTTGCAATCAGACTGACTAAACTAGCACCACAACCAGACTAACTCAAACTACACTTACAACCAGACTAATGACTAAACTAGCACCACAACCAGACTAACTCATCAACTACACTCACAACCAGACTGACTAAACTAGCACCACAACCAGACTAACTCATCAACTACACTCACAACCAGACTGACTAAACTAGCACCACAACCAGACTAACTCATCAACTACACTCACAACCAGACTGACTAAACTAGCACCACAACCAGACTAACTCATCAACTACACTCACAACCAGACTAACTAAACTAGCACCACAACCAGACTAACTCATCAACTACACTTGCAATCAGACTGACTAAACTAGCACCACAACCAGACTAACTCAAACTACACTTACAACCAGACTAATGACTAAACTAGCACCACAACCAGACTAACTCATCAACTACACTCACAAACAGACTGACTAAACTAGCACCACAACCAGACTACCTCATCAACTACACTCACAACCAGACTAACTCATCAACTACACTTGCAAACAGACTGACTAAACTAGCACCACAACCAGACTACCTCATCAACTACACTCACAACCAGACTAACTCATCAACTACACTTGCAAACAGACTGACTAAACTAGCACCACAACCAGACTAACTCATCAACTACACTCACAACCAGACTAACTAAACTAGCACCACAACCAGACTAACTCATCAACTACACTTACAACTAGACTAATGCCTACTAAACTAGCACCACAACCAGACTAACTCATCAACTACACTTACAACCAGACTAATGCCTACTAAACTAGCACCACAACCAGACTAACTCATCAACTACACTTGCAATCAGACTGACTAAACTAGCACCACAACCAGACTAACTCATCAACTACACTTGCAATCAGACTGACTAAACTAGCACCACAACCAGACTAACTCAAACTACACTTACAACCAGACTGACTAAACTAGCACCACAACCAGACTAACTCATCAACTACACTTGCAATCAGACTGACTAAACTAGCACCACAACCAGACTAACTCATCAACTACACTTGCAATCAGACTGACTAAACTAGCACCACAACCAGACTAACTCATCAACTACACTCACACTTACAAAACTACAACCCACAGACAGACTAATCAGACAGACTAGTTATCAACTAACTAAATAACACATGAACTAACACAAAACAATACAACACACACACACACACACACACACACACACACACACACACACACAAACAAACAAACAGGAAATAAACAGAATCATTGGTCTGCAGCTGGTAACTGAACTAACCCTAACTATATGAATTTTGAGCTGATGTTCATACTGTAAATGTTGACTGAATGCATGATTAACAACATTAACATTTATGAATAATTAAAGAAACACTTACCGCACACCAATCATGAGCGCAGACATCAGTCACCTAAACTCTGTAACAACCACATTTGTTTCTCGCTCTCTCTCTCTGAAATAATGATACAGTGTAAAGTTTCTGACAGACAATGTGGATATTGTGTTTCGCGTGTGTTGTTGCACTCGCGCGCTGCTTTGTATAACGGCCTTAAAATGCAAAACACAAAGTTGCAGAAGTTCCTCGCGCAGTTACCAGTTACAGACCGACGTGGCAAACCGACGCTGCGTCACATGACGCCATCAGCACCGCGACGCGTCTCTGGTGCGCACTGCGCAGGCGCAGCACACACTACACGCTGGGAACAGATGTGGTACTAAAACAAGTCAATATAACATTTAAATGTTGTATTGCTAGCTTCTATTTTGCTTTGTGAAACTGCCTTGCAAACATTCTTACACTGTCGATGTGAGAGAAATATTGCTGACTGTTCAAAGATGAAAACATGAAGGGATTGTTGTGATGAGCTAAGATCGGCTAATATTAGCCTGAGAAACACAGATGTACTCAAACATGTCGACATATGCTGCTGTTTTCGCAGATTTATTTATGCAAGTGGAAAAATTAGAATTCTGCCCAAATAAGATGCATGACGTAAAGAAACAAAACATTAATATACAGTCCATGAACAATAGAACATGTACAAGTCCTTCATTACAGAGGCTGATCACATGATGCAAACAGTCATTCACATATTCAGATCAAGATGATATAAAGGCAAGACTGAAAAATCATTCTGATTTTGAACTTTAGATGCAGTAACAAGTTCCAAAAAGACATTATTTATAAAAGGCTAAAGAACAGCTTGACCTGAGCACGATCAAAAAACATAAATAACTTATGAATAAGTTATTCCTTGTGTTTATGCAGCCAGAATTGCAATCACAATGAATAAGTTATTACGGACATAATAATGAGCAATTCAGAGTCTCATACACAATTCTTGTGTTATATTGCATGATATCTCTGTGCTGTAAATGCAGTGGATTCTTAAAAAAACTCACTATATTAATACATATATTGACACAAAAGATGTGATATTTACACAGATAAAACCTCAAACCCAAGAAGCGTCACGTCATACACAGCCAATGTCACATTCACTAGAAGAGGAAATACATTAATATTCACAGTCAAGTGTATAAATTGCTCTGCACAAAAATATATATAAAAAAAATCCATGATCTATCTTCAAAGTACCACATCCTTCAAATATGTTCATTAAAAGCATTTTCTTCGTTGTGTGTTGATGGACACAGAAGCTCGAGACGCTGGTGTTCAGATGACGATGCTGGTGCCGCTGCGAGAGCTCTTATCCTGCAGAGGAAGAGGAGAGCGAAGATTAGATCAACACCCACCACTGAACGCCAGACGTGATCGGATCTGTGCAGGCGAGTCCGACGCCACAGAGCACAGGACAGAAAAGAGTTCGCTTTAAATCCACCAGTTAGGTTGGTAAATGAACAGGATTGCAGTATTTGCACTGGAGCTCCATGAGCTAAACCTTATGATCATGTTCTGAGAAAGATCTTCGGTGAAAGAACATCTGAGCGTCTGTACAAACGGTGAACGGGACCTTTTATACGGTGCAAGTCTTAAGTGACTGCAGAATCTGTCTGAAGTTTCAGCTCAAAATGCCCCACAGATCAGATACTACATCACAGCCCTTTTTGGGTGGAAGCAATAACACACTGTTATCGTGTGTGTGTGTGTGTCTTTAAATGCAAATGAGCTGGTGCTCGCTGCTAAATGAGATAAACATAAGTGTGTACGCTCGCTCAGGGGAGGAGCTATGCTAATAGGGCAGCAGTCATGGGCGGGGCCTGTTACACTGATGTCAACATGTATGGAAAACTCATTTTTGGACACTGTACACACACACATTTATCTTCTAACACCTTGTAAAAGTGAATTCTGCATAATAGGTCACATTTCAGATTTAAACGAAAGAATTCATCTTACATTCATGAAACATGTTTGATGTGATTGCGATTTCAGACGCTCGGATGGACTCACGTGCTACATGTTAGTGACAGGAGGAGAATGACAGGATTAAAAAAAGGAAAGCAGTGTTAGTGAACGTGTGAGGCGCTCAGGAGTAGTTCAGACTCTTACAGAGAAGCGCTCCGGCCGCTTGTTCGGCTTCTTCCCGGGCTCGTACTCGCTGTAGGTGGGAGGATGATCGGACCATCCGGATCCGTGAGCTCCTCGTGTTCCTCCGCGTCTGCTAGCCTCCTCGTTAGCAGAGCTCCAGGAGCCGCGACGGGGCAGAGGAGAGTAATCATCCCGCCGGGCCGGGCCTCTGCGCTCCGCGGCCAGCAGATCGTCCCGGGATCGGGAGCGAGGGCGGGATCCTCCGGACCGGCTCCGGCTGTCCAGCACGTCCTCCTGGCTGTAGCTGCGCGGGATTAGCGGGCGAGGGTAGCGGCGCTCGTCGCGCGGTGGGGCGCCGTACGCAGATGAGCCGCTGGAGTGTGATTCTGGGTCCTCTTGATCCGGGCGGGAGCCTGCGTGAGGCGGGGCCGTCGTCCAGGCCGGAGAGCATGCTGGGAGGCCCGGCGGAGAAGGGCACGTGCTGCGGGACGAGCTGCGGGGGGGCGGACATGAGCTGGGGCTGCAGGAGAGGGCTGTTCACATCCATGCCGCGCACCTGATTCTCCAGGTACTCCAGCATCTGGTTGTTCCCGGTGAACGCTGCCGTTGCCGTGCATGCTGGGAGGAGCATGTGACCCGGCATCTGCATATGTGGAGGCAGCATCTGCATATGCGGAGGCGGCAGCAGAACCGGCGTCATCTGACCCTTCTGTGACCCTGAAGCGGGAAAACAGAGAGACTCAGAACCCTGACCCACAAACACAAATGTCACATTTAAAAAACATGCCTGAATGCATAAGAGGCAAAATATGAAAATAAGCTGCAAATTAGCTTAGAAAATATATATTAAATAAAAACACACGCTGAATACATTACCCTTATAAAGCCTACTACATCATATTTGATGCTAGGGCTGCAACTAACGACTATTTTAATAGTCGACTAGTCACCGACTATTGAAACGATTAGTCGACTAATCGAACAATTATTACATTTTTCTAAAATTTAGCATGAGATTGCTTTAATTCTGTGGAAAATGATAGTAAACACAAGAAAGAAGGGGGGTACTTCAATGAAAAATGCATATTTTATTGGACTTTGCTGCTGATAGGCCGATTCATACTAAAAGTAAATAAAAATGCCCTGTCTAAAACCAATTAGGCACAGTGCTCGGCCAATATAGACATAAATGCATAAATAAAGAAACTCTATAATTTTTATAAAGGACAGGCACATTTGTTTTATAAGAAAAAATAAATTAAAATCAGTAAACAGGGGAATGGGAAAAATATTTTCCCATTCAGAAAAGTTCTCTCTTTCCGCCCAGTCCGAGTTGTAGGTTGTAAATAGTTTTTTCTTTGACACTGGTGGCTCATCGATTTTGTTGTGTTGTCCTCCTCGTCGTCTCTCCCCCCATTTCACACAATAGATGTAAATAGAACGTTTTTAAAAGCTAGCTAGCAACTGAACTCACGCTGTTTCATCCTGGATGTGTGTTGATGCGTACGCGCGACCGACAGCACAGGCAGTTGCTAGGCGATAAGTTGAGCTTCCAATCAAATAAAAGTAAACGCCTGGCATTTACCCGTTTACGGACATAGGATTGGATGTACACAACCATGAAGAAAACACAGTAACAGT
Source organism: Phoxinus dragarum (assembly GCA_033366665.1). Lineage (NCBI taxonomy): Eukaryota > Metazoa > Chordata > Actinopteri > Cypriniformes > Leuciscidae > Phoxinus > Phoxinus dragarum. Next base: position 25,583 of record JARPMJ010007279.1, on the reverse strand, counting down.
AACAGTAGACGGAAACGGTTTAATTTGAAACCAGGAAATTCTACTTTAGAAGTACATTTTCACAAAAAAACGGGACAATTCGTGTCCCGGGAAAGAATATAAATTGTCCGGGACTGTCGCTCAAAAAAGAGAACAATCCCTGGAAAACCGGGACGGGTGGCAACGCTTTCTCTTTAAATGTGCGTGCATCACCGAGGTGCTGCCGTGATACGCAAGGACTGCTTTGCAAACCATGCAGGTAATCTTTTTATTCGCCGTATCCAGGCTAAAATGCTCCCAAACTTTAGATGTTTTGGTACGCGCAGCTGCTGCGTTGGACGCCGCCATTTCTGTATGTTATCGCTCAGCAGGGAAGCTAATGCGCATGTGCGACTCTCGGCAGAGATTGTAATGAAGAGAGATGCCTCACTCGGTCGGAAAAAACATGTCTGGCGACAACTTCGACAATGAAATTCATTGTCGACTATTTCTATTATCGATTTTTGTCGACAACGTTGACGAATCGTTGCAGCCCTATTTGATGCACAGTTTCTTACGCCTCTGAATGATGAATATGATCTGATAATGCGACGTTTATCTCCTCCAGTCCTTCTGTGTCTGATTGAGAGTTTAGACTCTTTTATCAAGTTAAAGTCTTTTAGTATAACTTAGCACCTGACTGGGACTGACCCCGACTCCCCGAGCACCTGACTGGGACTGACCCCGACTCCCCGAGCACCTGACTGGGACCGACCCCGACTCCCCGAGCACCTGACTGGGACCGTCCCCGACTCCCCGAGCACCTGACTGGACCGACCCCGACTCCCCGAGCACCTGACTGGGACTGACCCCGACTCCCCGAGCACCTGACTGGGACCGACCCCGACTCCCCGAGCACCTGACTGGGACCGACCCCGACTCCCCGAGCACCTGACTGGGGACCGACCCCGACACCCCGAGCACCTGACTGGGACCGACCCCGACTCCCCGAGCACCTGACTGGGACCGACCCCGACACCCCGAGCACCTGACTGGGACTGACCCCGACTCCCCGAGCACCTGACTGGGACTGACCCCGACTCCCCGAGCACCTGACTGGGACTGACCCCGACTCCCCGAGCACCTGACTGGGACCGACCCCGACTCCCCGAGCACCTGACTGGGACCGACCCCGACACCCCGAGCACCTGACTGGGACCGACCCCGACTCCCCGAGCACCTGACTGGGACTGACCCCGACTCCCCGAGCACCTGACTGGGACCGACCCGACACCCCGAGCACCTGACTGGGACCGACCCCGACTCCCCGAGCACCTGACTGGGACTGACCCCGACTCCCCGAGCACCTGACTGGGACTGACCCCGACTCCCCGAGCACCTGACTGGGACTGACCCCGACACCCCGAGCACCTGACTGGGCCCGACCCCGACTCCCCGAGCACCTGACTACCGACCCCGACACCCCGAGCACCTGACTGGGACCCCGACCCCGACTCCCCGAGCACCTGACTGGGACCGACCCCGACTCCCCGAGCACCTGACTGGGACCGACCCCGACTCCCCGAGCACCTGACTGGGACGGACCCCGACTCCCCGAGCACCTGACTGGGACCGACCCCGACTCCCCGAGCACCTGACTGGGACTGACCCCGACTCCCCGAGCACCTGACTGGGCCCGACCCCGACTCCCCGAGCACCTGACTACCGACCCCGACACCCCGAGCACCTGACTGGGACCGACCCCGACTCCCCGAGCACCTGACTGGGACCGACCCCGACTCCCGAGCACCTGACTGGGACCGACCCCGACTCCCCGAGCACCTGACTGGACCGACCCCGACTCCCCGAGCACCTGACTGGGACCGACCCCGACTCCCCGAGCACCTGACTGGGACCGACCCCGACACCCCGAGCACCTGACTGGGACCGACCCCGACTCCCCGAGCACCTGACTGGGACCGACCCCGACACCCCGAGCACCTGACTGGGACTGACCCCGACTCCCCGAGCACCTGACTGGGACTGACCCCGACTCCCCGAGCACCTGACTGGGACTGACCCCGACTCCCCGAGCACCTGACTGGGACCGACCCCGACTCCCCGAGCACCTGACTGGGACCGACCCCGACACCCCGAGCACCCTGACTGGGACCGACCCCGACTCCCCGAGCACCTGACTGGGACTGACCCCGACTCCCCGAGCACCTGACTGGGACCGACCCGACACCCCGAGCACCTGACTGGGACCGACCCCGACTCCCCGAGCACCTGACTGGGACTGACCCCGACTCCCCGAGCACCTGACTGGGACTGACCCCGACTCCCCGAGCACCTGACTGGGACTGACCCCGACACCCCCGAGCACCTGACTGGCCCGACCCCGACTCCCCGAGCACCTGACTACCGACCCCGACACCCCGAGCACCTGACTGGGACCGACCCCGACTCCCCGAGCACCTGACTGGGACCGACCCCGACTCCCCGAGCACCTGACTGGGACGGACCCCGACTCCCCGAGCACCTGACTGGGACCGACCCCGACTCCCCGAGCACCTGACTGGGACCGACCCCGACTCCCCGAGCACCTGACTGGGGACCGACCCCGACTCCCCGAGCACCTGACTGGGACCGACCCCGACTCCCCGAGCACCTGACTGGGACCGACCCCGACTCCCCGAGCACCTGACTGGGACCGACCCCGACTCCCCGAGCACCTGACTGGGACCGACCCCGACTCCCCGAGCACCTGACTGGGACCGACCCCGACTCCCCGAGCACCTGACTGGGACCGACCCCGACTCCCCGAGCACCTGACTGAAGAACCTGACTGGGACTGACTGAAGAACCTGACTGGGACTGACCCCGACTCCCCGAGCACCTGACTGAAGAACCTGACTGGGACTGACCCCGACTCCCCGAGCACCTGACTGGGACTGACCCCGACTCCCCGAGCACCTGACTGGGACTTGACCCCGACTCCCTAACTGGGACTGACCCCGACTCCGTGAGGATGGACTGGGACTGACCTGTGTACAGCATGGGGTTCGTCTGGTAGTTGGAGCTGTGGTTGCTCATGGGAGCGTAGATCGGCTGTCCTTGCAGCCACGGTGCCATGCCCTTCTGTGCCTCCTTTATCAGCCGGTGCTGCATCACGGGCTGAACACAGGAACACAAACACAGCGTTAGGAGTATGTGTGGTTTGAGAGTCTGAGGCAGGTGTGTGCGAGTCTGAGGATGTGTGTGTGTGTGTGTACTAACCCTTCTCGGGGCAGCAGCAGGTCTGAGGGCAGCACGGGCAGCGCACGTAACAGCAGCACTTCTGCGGACAGCACTGACAGCAACACACACACAGCAGGAGGACGAGCATCAGCACTCCAATCACGATGAAGAGCACCGTCAGCCAGTCTAACAACACACACACACAGCAGGAGGATCAGCATCAGTTAGTCTACACACACACACACACACAAGCTCAAGGGTTCTATTCTCAGTAAACGCATCAACTGATCAAATCTAGACCTTAAATTTAATTTAAAGGAGTAGTTCACTTCACTTCAACGTGACCTTTCAACATGATTAAGTAATGTGTGGCGCATCACAGCTAGTGCAAGACGAGTATTTGTGGTAAAAAAGTATATAAATGTTAATTTTTTTAAATAAAATGTCCGCTGGTTTGTCTAGATAAGACTCTTATTCCTCAGCTGGATCGTGTGGAGACTTTGAAGCTGCACTGAATCTCACATCTGGACCTTCAAACCGTTGGACCACTGAAGTCACTATATGGAGAACATCCTGGAGTGTTTTCCTCAAAAACCTAAATTTCTTTTCAACTGAAGAAAGAAAGACATGAATATCTTGGATGACGTGGGGGAGAGTAAACTATCAGGACATTTTAATTCTGAGGTGAACTACTCCTTTAAGTCGCTTTGGATAAAAGCATCTGCCAAATAATGATATTCATTCATCACGGTCTCTACATGCTGAAATACAGTATCAGTTTGCTTCCGTTTTGAATGAATTCTGAATTAAATTTTGAACATGTTGCTTATAATGTGACTGTAAGGCTTTTTCTTCTCATGCGTTTAACTCGTGTTAGTAATTGGTACTTTACTTACGGTACACGATCAGCTTCATCTCTTTGTCTGAATCTCCGATTGTGTCTCCAGGCGCATCCACAGAGCAGAAATACATCCCGTTATCCCACCACATCACCTCATTGATGACCAGATCGCTTCTGATCAACACAAACACAGAGAAAATATCTGGATTTAGACTGAAATAGGAACAATAACCATTCATGGAGAAAACAACAAACTGATTAGTCCGGAACAGCAGCAGTCCTAGCACTGAGCCTTGTGGTACTCCATACTGAACTTGTGATCGAAACGACATCTCTTCGTTTACTGCTACAAACTGATAGTGGTCAGTAGTGAAAGAAAATATTAATTTGTTGAACTGAAGCTGAAGGGTTATGATTGTGAAGAATTCGTTGTGTTGATTTGTGACGATGGCTCAGGTTTGTCTCAGCGTCAGTCCGCCTGCATTCTTACAATCAATCTCGTGTTTCACGTGAAGGGGGGGATTCTGGAATCAAATGAGTTGAATGGCTTCTCTAGGCTTGTGAGATTTTGTGAGAACTTTGTTATAGAAGTTAAGTTACCAGTGTGATTACTGAAATGTTCTTTTCATGTATTCTCTAATGTTTGTATTTGATATCTGACGGAACAGGGCTTGCTCATTCAGCCCGGCTTCCAGAAATGAAATGTGGACCTGTTTTGTGTTTGAGAAAGGACTTCTTTAACATATGTCAATACATACATCTACTTTTCTGGGGTACCCTGACAGCTATGGTCACAGGGGTCAATGATGTCTATAGTTTAAGGGTGCTTTCACATCTGTAGTTCGGTTCATTTGGTCCGGACCAAGGGAGAAAAATTATACTTTGTAGCATTTTTCAGGCGTTTTGGTTCCTTTTCACACCACACTGATTGCTCTGGTCTGAATCAGTTTATGAAACGAACCAAAATGCAGTAACGTGACAACATCCACATCACTCGTTGGCCAGATGGGTCTTGAACGTATTTTCATAACTGCACTTTGATTGTCAGAATTAACGTGCGGGAAAATTCCAACAGAACTGACGGAAGTAAACTAAGAGGAGGAAAATCCGGCAGACAACACGGCGCTTTTTACTGTGGAGAAACGACTTCGTGGGCTGATTGTATCCCAGGTCATAGTTTATTATATTAGTTTGTCTACACCACTTTAGGCAAACAATAACATTTGAGAATGAAGCGAGAATGCGGCTTGAAAATAATGTTTTATGCAATGCACGCAGCGAGTCACTTCAGGAGGAGGCAACGCGTGCATTAATGTTGCTAAACATTGACATAATGCACAGCGCGGCTGACTACGGCAGCTGGTTTAGTCCAAAAATGCGCAGTTATTTGGCAGTTGGGTCTGTTCGAGGTCGGATCACGTTCTCACCACAAACGAACTGCTCCAGAGTTCGTTTGAAAGCGTACCGAGACCACCTCTCCTAAGAGGTCTCGGTACGCTTGTTTGGTCCGCTTTTGGTGCGCACCCGAGTGCGATTGCTGCATTCTCACCGGCCCAAACCAACCGCACCAATCCGGAAAACGAACTCTAGTGCGATTCAACCGAACTAAACAAGGCAGGTGTGAAAGCACCCTTAGGGACCATTTCTCAGTTAAAGCCTTACTTTACTGTGTTAGATTAAAGTGTCCTCGCCTTGAGAGAAAGAACGTATTATCTTGATGTTTTGAGATGACTCTCCTGTTTATAGTTCGAGGGCTGACCAAATCCAGCCTTGATGAAGCTGTGTGTCGGTGTGTGTGTTATAGGAGATTGACTGAGTTGTTGTTCTGGACAGGTTGGCAACCCAAATCTGTGATTGCCAGATCACTGCGTGCCTAACTTCAGGGTCCGAGTGTCAGTCGCCTAGTCGATGGAGACATGCTTCAGTCTATCTGTACATGTGTGGAAAATGACTGTTTATCTATTTCTTAGCCAATCAGAACCATTCAACCTAAAGCAAGGACGTAGCGTAGACCTTGGTGTAGGGTATAACTTCTGATCTGTGTAACTGTAAACGGGGCGGCCTACGAACTCCTCGTGAGTCTTGAAGCTGAGAGACTGCAAACTATCTTCAGTAAAACTTTTCTTCAATTTATTATAATTTATCATCATATCTGGTTCTGAGTCTTTGACTGTAAATCCCCTCACACACGTTTCTCGTATTTTCATCAACTCACTGTTCTGAATGAAGACTTTGCGGTCCCTGTACTCGGAGCCCAGCACCGCCTCGTTGGGGCCCAGCTTCTGAGCCACGGTTCGGATGGTGCGCTGCGAGTCCACGCAGTCGTTGGCTGGATCTTGACCCATCTGAAGGGCAGACTGGTACGCTGCAGAACACACACACACACAGGTTAGACAGCGCTGGACGGGCTCTGCTGATCTGATGGGAATGACAACGATATCTGCTGTTGAACATTACAGTAGTAGTTCACTCCAAAACATGTTTTACTGCTTCTCCTCGGGCTCAGATCGCCACACCGATCCACTCAATCATTCACAACTTCTTGCTCACTTTAGCGCTCACGACAGTGAAGCATCGAACGCACTGAGATCATAGAGAGAAGACTGATGTTGAAGAGATACCTGTGGAGTAATAGTCCAGAACAGGGTCTTTGCAGAAGGACTTGAACTTCCAGGTGACCAACACATTCTGCATCTGCGCGGAGGTGGAGTAATCACAGCGCAAAGTGACCGAAGCAAAGAGAGTCGTGCGTCTCTCCAACTCAGAGAGAGTGACCTGGATACACAGAATCCCTGAAGAGAGGAAGAGAACGTCTGCTTTATACAGATCGAGTAGCAGCGTCACAGTGACAGACAGGAGAATAACATGATCAATGAAGCAAACTTCATCAAATATGACACGCATTCATATTCTACAGAAGAAGAGAGTCTTTATTCAGATCAAGTTTCGTTCTTAACCATATAGTGTCAGTGCAGTCAGATCAATAATAATAAGTGTAACATTAAGTGCATTTTAAAGAGAAAGTGTAAGTGTGTGTGTGTGAGTGTGAGTGTGTGTGTGTGTGTGTGTGTGTGTGTGTGTGTGTGTGTGTGTGTGTGTGTGTGTGTGTGTGTGTGTGTGTGAGTGTGTGAGTGAGTGAGTGAGTGAGTGAGTGAGTGAGAGAGAGAGAGAGAGAGAGAGAGATAAACAGACAGAAACACACAGGCTGCCAAACCTGTAAAACTGGAAATGACACAAAGAGCAGGAAATTCTTTACTGGTTTCAAACAAGTCGAGTTTCCGTGTTAGTAAAGACAAACAATTAGCAAAAATATCCGTGAAAACTTTATTTCTTTTAATCTTTTGGATTTCAAATAAACATTCACGATCACCTGAGCGTTGCGTTTAGGCCTATGTTTATTTATTTATTTATTTATTTATTTTGTTTTCATTTTTATTTTAAATAGATTTCATACTTTCTTACTCTTGAGTGCTTTAAATTGTTTTAAACATTTACATCCCGTCATTGTTTCAATGTTTGTACATTTTAAAATGGATCGATGTCAACAACCAGTGATCACGTGACCGAAACGGACGCGCTCAACAGTGAAACTCAGTTACTGTTCCTCTGACCAACCTTCACAATGTCACTGTATTATTCTGCATTATAAATGAGCAGGTGTGTGTGTGTGTGTGTGTGTGTGTGTGTCTCACCTGAGCTCAGGACACTCAGCAGCAGCAGAGACACGATCATCATGATGTTCAGATGAATCTCCAGTAAACGAACCGAAACCAGCGCGAGTGTGAATGCGATCAGAGTTACGGATCAAACCCGCATTTTATCCCAAAAGCCGCTTTAAGTTGTAGTTGTGTTCCTCTCAGAGACCGGCTAGTGATTGCTCTGCTCTTCCTCCCCCTCATCATCATCATCATCATCATCACTCCACCCCAAACACAGGTGCGTCATATGACGCGCGTGCGCACAGGTATACATATTCATCCTATGACGTTTCCTCACTGTTACGCGCGTTTTAATATGTAAGTCTGAAATGATCTGACTCTGAGA
>JARPMJ010007279.1:5000-12500 GCA_033366665.1 Phoxinus dragarum | reverse complement strand
TTTCTCAAGTATTGGGATAAAATAATGTTTAGTTGGATACAGCTAACCTACGTAACACACATTTCAAAGATAAAGAATAGTAGAGTAAGTAGTGCAGGTGAACAGAGCCGTCAGTCATTCACTGGCAGCATCTGATGAGGTCATCAGCCGGTGACGGCAGCATCTGATGAGGTCATCAGCCGGTGACGTCACACCGCAGCGATCGCCACCGGACCCTTCGGAGAACAATAGCTCTCGCTGAGGGAACCGGCGGTGTCCGCTGCACACTGTGACGTCTGAGGGAATCCTGAGCTGCCGCTCGGGTCAGACACACACACTCCTCAGGGGCGGCAGCTGTTCGCCGGTGCCGGTGCCGGTGCCGGTGCTCTAGGCAAGTTTACCTCAATAACTGTAAGTGTTATTGACATTATGCCAGAGCTGCCTTGGTCGCTGTCTGCCATTGTCTGTGATGCTTGAATATTAATAAAACAGATATTTAGTAATAATAAAAAATTCTATGAAATGTTTTGTTTTTCACAAATTCTTTGTTGTGAATTTTTTAGTGATCAAATGAAGACATAAACATGAATTTAATTGTCTTTTTTGTCAAACAACATGCGGCACAACTGAGCTTTATACTGTTAAAATTACAATATATTAGAAAAAGTGTGATTATTCCTTAACAAATACATTTTTGATAATTTATTATTATTAGTGTTAGTATTATTATTAAATGGAGATATCTAAATTCTACTGTACAACAGTAATATATTATCAAGTTAAACCAAACTTTTATTTTGAGGGTCGTGGTGAAGACCTTTGAGTTTGCGTGTGCATTTAATTATAAGGATATTTATTCTTAAATGAAACTGTAAAATGCGGATGAACTTTCCAGAGCTGGGTTCATGTTCTCATAGAGAGACTGCAGAGGCTGGAGAACACCGCGAGCTGCAGTGTGTGTGGTTGATGTAATGTGTGTGTGGTTGATGTAATGTGTGTGTGGTTGATGTAATGTGTGTGTGGTTGATGTAATGTGGTGTGTGGTTGATGTAATGTGTGTGTGGTTGATGTAATGTGTGTGTGGTTGATGTAATGTGAATCGGTACGCGGCAGTACTGACGTAATTCAGTCCGTGCCATTAAAAGAGCCGAGTCCGGTACCCAACCCTAACTCTATTTCTGCTGTAGAAAGATATGCTAAAACTAGTATGAGTATATGGCTAGTCTGCGGTTCAGAAATCGGCATATATCATCCAGACTTCGATGAACTCATTACAGTCATTACATGAAAATCCGGCCTTATCTCACATGATGAGTTTGGGTGATATCTGCGGAACCACAGAAACCAGATGACTTCCTGTAATCTTGTTCTGTGTCTTTAAACAGTTTTGCTCAGCTTTACATGGAAGTCAGTATCTTCCCCTAAAATACACACAATATTATCATTTATAAATGTGAAAATCGCATAATACTGAGTATGACCAGATCTGCAATGATATTAATATCTTGTGCAAAAACAGCACAACATTTGTTAGCAAACAGCAGTGATGAATGTGCGTACTGACACATGTTGTCAGAATGCAGCAAAGTAACATTCCATTCATACAGACACTCTGAGATTATGAACATATGTGAAATAAACAATATGATAACCTCATATATAACGTCCAGAAACACTTCCTGTAAACGTCATCGCTCCACTGTGTGGCAAATGTGTTTATCCAACACTGATCCCCTTGAACGGTCAGGCAATCTCTCGTCCAGTGAGTGTGTGTGTACCTCAGGAATGAACTGTATATGTTCTCCATGTGACCCATTTTAGGGGAAGTCATTCAGACGAGCCTGTAAAACATATCTCAGACCCACAAACCTCGGCTCCACAGGCTGGTTCTCCGCGGGATCGTGAGCCAGGAGTGTTTTGTCCTCGTGTGTGTGTGTGAGGACATCAGACCTCGAGCGTGTGTCTGGTCAGCAGTGTGTTCTGGTCAGAGAGAGAGGACAGAGAGTGAGCGAACGAGCCGGTTGAGCTGGTCAGTTAGAGCGGGTTAGTCTCCTCTAGAGTGAGTCGCAGGTCAAGCGCTGTCAGTGGTTATTCTGGAAATATTAGGACCAGACATGTATGTTACATTACTCAGAAAAAGAAATACAAAATATTAATCAAAACTTAAAACGCTACATGATTCTCCAAGTTGCACTCAATAAGATTTCCATCTGTATTTATGCACACAAATGGAGTTCTGCGGGTCTGATCGCCTACATTTTACTCTCGGATCTCATTGAATGAAGATGAGAAGTTTGATGTTAGACGCAGTAAAACGCTACAGCTGCGTCTGTGTTTGTAAAGCAAGAAAAGATGTCAGAGAAAGCCTCGTACAGTGGAAGTGAGACGAGGCGTAACTGTGTTTCTACAAACTGAAGGACGAGAGGGATGATCTCCGACACGCACACCGACTCTAAAAACACCACCTGTACTGTCTTTCATCAGGCTTGTCTTCATTTTTGCTTTACACATTTGATCAATGTCATACCTTGACTTTTTTTTATTTCTTTTTCAACATTTCTTAGTGCTTTAAGGGACCGTTTCTATCATTAGTTGTGTTAGAGTTTATAGCTGTGATCTAAACACATTTTGGGGAGGAATTAAGCAGCAAGCAGGCAGATGATTGATTTTTTTTTACATTCTTGTTACCTGTGTACAGGTTATTTTCTGTTGTCAAATCGAGGTGCAAATCGAACCGTGATCGAAAGACCTAGGTCGGAATCAAACTGCGCACTTTGTTCATCAAAAAATGTCTACAAGAGATATGAATAAAATAGATGGTAAGGATGATGACTGGCAAGAGGAAATCTTATAGAGTGCTTCTGTGGTGAATGGATTATGTTCTGCATTCTCTCTTTTAATGACTGGTTTCAAGGAACTTTCATTCTTGATGTGTCTTTTTGAAATAACAAGAATTTTTCCAATAATGTTTTTATAATAATGAAGGGCAATTGTGTATCAGGACTTCATACTTAACATCCCTGAAAATATTTTCAAAAGCCTTTCTAAGGCCTTGGATTCTGTGGAACCTGGGTTAATATATATTGAATATATATATATATATATTGAATATTTATATATATATAGATATATATTGAATATATATCTATCTATTGATTCCTTAAGTTGTTGAATTGATAATTCTATGTCACTATTTTCTGTGTTATTGTTGTTTTTTATTCTATGTTTGTTGTGTTTATGTTTATTGTGGCTCCCATGAGTGTAAAACAAATTCCCCTCGGGGCAATAAAGGTTTCATTCATTCATTCATTAACTCAGTCACACAGAGTCCTACAGGTAACTCAGTCACACAGAGTCCTACAGGTAACTCAGTCACACAGAGTCCTACAGGTAACTCAGTCACACAGAGTCCTACAGGTAACTCAGTCACACAGAGTCCTACAGGTAACTCAGTCACACAGAGACCTACAGGTAACTCAGTCACACAGAGTCCTACAGGTAACTCAGTCACACAGAGACCTACAGGTAACTCAGTCACACAGAGTCCTACAGGTAACTCAGTCACACAGAGTCCTACAGGTAACTCAGTCACACAGAGTCCCTACAGGTAACTCAGTCACACAGAGTCCTACAGGTAACTCAGTCACACAGAGTCCTACAGGTAACTCAGTCACACAGAGTCCTACAGGTAACTCAGTCACACAGAGTCCTACAGGTAACTCAGTCACACAGAGACCTACAGGTAACTCAGTCACACAGAGTCCTACAGGTAACTCAGTCACACAGAGTCCTACAGGTAACTCAGTCACACAGAGTCCTACAGGTAACTCAGTCACACAGAGTCCTACAGGTAACTCAGTCACACAGAGTCCTACAGGTAACTCAGTCACACAGAGTCCTACAGGTAACTCAGTCACACAGAGTCCTACAGGTAACTCAGTCACACAGAGTCCTACAGGTAACTCAGTCACACAGAGTCCTACAGGTAACTCAGTCACAAAGAGTCCTACAGGTAACTCAGTCACACAGAGTCCTACAGGTAACTCAGTCACACAGAGTCCTACAGGTAACTCAGTCACACAGAGTCCTACAGGTAACTCAGTCACACAGAGTCCTACAGGTAACTCAGTCACACAGAGTCCTACAGGTAACTCAGTCACACAGAGTCCAACAGGTAACTCAGTCACACAGAGTCCTACAGGTAACTCAGTCACACAGAGTCCTACAGGTAACTCAGTCACACAGAGTCCTACAGGTAACTCAGTCACACAGAGTCCTACAGGTAACTCAGTCACACAGAGTCCTACAGGTAACTCAGTCACACAGAGTCCAACAGGTAACTCAGTCACACAGAGTCCAACAGGTAACTCAGTCACACAGAGTCCAACAGGTAACTCAGTCACACAGAGTCCTACAGGTAACTCAGTCACACAGAGTCCGACAGGTAACTCAGTCACACAGAGTCCTACAGGTAACTCAGTCACACAGAGTCCAACAGGTAACTCAGTCACACAGAGTCCACAGGTAACTCAGTCACACAGAGTCCTACAGGTAACTCAGTCACACAGAGTCCGACAGGTAACTCAGTCACACAGAGTCCTACAGGTAACTCAGTCACACAGAGTCCAACAGGTAACTCAGTCACACAGAGTCCTACAGGTAACTCAGTCACACAGAGTCCTACAGGTAACTCAGTCACACAGAGTCCAACAGGTAACTCAGTCACACAGAGTCCTACAGGTAACTCAGTCACACAGAGTCCTACAGGTAACTGTCACACAGAGTCCTACAGGTAACTCAGTCACACAGAGTCCTACAGGTAACTCAGTCACACAGAGTCCTACAGGTAACTCAGTCACACAGAGTCCAACAGGTAACTCAGTCACACAGAGTCCAACAGGTAACTCAGTCACACAGAGTCCTACAGGTAACTCAGTCACACAGAGTCCTACAGGTAACTCAGTCACACAGAGTTCTACAGGTAACTCAGTCACACAGAGTCCTACAGGTAACTCAGTCACACAGAGTCCAACAGGTAACTCAGTCACACAGAGTCCTACAGGTAACTCAGTCACACAGAGTCCTACAGGTAACTCAGTCACACAGAGTCCTACAGGTAACTCAGTCACACAGAGTCCTACAGGTAACTCAGTCACACAGAGTCCTACATATATTAACACAGTCACACAGAGTCCAACAGGTAACTCAGTCACACAGAGTTCTACAGGTAACTCAGTCACACAGAGTCCTACAGGTAACTCAGTCACACAGAGTCCTACAGGTAACTCAGTCACACAGAGTCCTACAGGTAACACAGTCACACAGAGTCCAACATATATTAACTCAGTCACACAGAGTCCAACATATATTAACTCAGTCACACAGAGTCCTACAGGTAATACAGTCACACAGAGTCCTACAGGTAACTCAGTCACACAGAGTCCAACAGGTAACTCAGTCACACAGAGTCCTACAGGTAACTCAGTCACACAGAGTCCTACAGGTAACACAGTCACACAGAGTCCTACAGGTAACTCAGTCACACAGAGTCCTACAGGTAACACAGTCACACAGAGTCCTACAGTTAACTCAGTCACACAGAGTCCTACAGGTAACTCAGTCACACAGAGTCCTACAGGTAACTCAGTCACACAGAGTCCTACAGGTAACTCAGTCACACAGAGTCCAACAGGTAACTCAGTCACACAGAGTCCTACAGGTAACTCAGTCACACAGAGTCCTACAGGTAACTCAGTCACACAGAGTCCAACAGATAGTAACACAGTCACACAGAGTCCAACAGGTAACTCAGTCACACAGAGTCCTACAGGTAACACAGTCACACAGAGGTCCAACATATATTAACACAGTTACACAGAGTCCAACAGATAGTAACACAGTCACACAGAGTCCTACAGGTAACTCAGTCACACAGAGTCCTACATATATTAACTCAGTCACACAGAGTCCTACAGGTAATACAGTCACACAGAGTCCTACAGGTAACTCAGTCACACAGAGTCCTACAGGTAATACAGTCACACAGAGTCCTACAGATAGTAACTCACCACTCTCCTCTGCCGACTCTGCTCCTCCGGCCCGGGACTGGAGCGCTGTTGTCCAGATCCTCGGAAACGCTCCAGCTCCTTCTCTGTGTAGGGAGGCAGGGAGTCACTATCCTCTACCGGTCGCTGGCGAGGGGACTGGTTGCTCGAGGACCTGCTGTGGAAACGCTCACTGGTTTTCTTGGAGCCGTTTTTGGAAGGTGTTTCCGAGTCCTCTTCAGTCCGGCCCGCTTTTGAAGAGCCACTCTTCCCAGCTTTAGCTTTACGCTCCAATAAACTGTTGAGAAGGGCATCATCGTAGTCTCTTCTGCTCCCGGTACCGCTGGAATCTCTCTGATCCCGTCGATCCTGTTGGGGTTGATCATTGTCCCGCATGTCCCACCTTATCCCAGGAAGTGGCGGAGGGCTGGGCAGGCGTGTCGCTGGACTGGGCTTTGGAGAGTAACGTTTAGAAGAATAAAATGGATACCGATCCCGTTCCAGCTCCCGTTCTCGCTCTCTCTCCCTCTCATGCTCCCGTTCTTGCTCTCTCTCCCTCTCACGCTCCCGTTCTCGCTCTCTTTCCCCTCTCGCGTTCCCGTTCGTGTGTTCTGTAGTCGTTCTCCTGGTTTCCAAGCTCTCCGTGACGTCCTCGCTGCATATATGTCATCGCAAACTCCTCGAGCTCATCCAGAGATCCGGTCCGTCTGTGATCCAGGAAAGCCTTTCTCTGCAGGTGCTCGGAGCGAGGGTTCCACCTGGAAAGAATGATTTATGAATTCAAAACTGTCAAAACTATTAAACTAATCGGTGTGTATTCAGACTAGTGAAGAGAGGAATCTACTACACCCCATCCTTCCATTACCTGCGGTTGTCATCCGGCACATGGTTTCTATGTTGTGGCTGTCGTGTGTATCGTCCCTCGTGAATGGGAGATAAATCTGTGGTCCGGAGGTCAGTGGGGTCATCAAGATCAGGAATGACTGGCAGAGCCTTTTTTTGTACTTGTCGATAGGTTTGATGGAAGTCTGTTTCTGCATCATGTAATGAACTCAGCTCGGACATACTGCAGGCTGCAGATAAGCAGAAATCAGCAAAGGTGTCAACCTCGTTTTATTCTGTGCAAATTATTACCACAATTATTTAACATTAGAATATTTGAAATTGTTCTTTTAACTCTCATTTATTCCAGGAACATTAAGCAGAATTTACAGTACTATATGAAAGAATGTTTAAAAAAAGTGACCACAAGGAATGCAGAGACAAACATGCAGCTCTTCAGACAGGAAAATAGAGAAGAGAAGACAGGAGACGTGGAGTGCGTGCGTGCAGTGGATCAAACACAGTGAAATGCCCAGTGGATCATGCAGTGGATCGTGTGTGATGGTCATGTCCAGTGAGTGTGTGCAGTGGATCATGCAATGGATCACGTGCAGTGGATGGCGTGCTGTGAAATGGGCAGTGGATTGCGTGCAGT
>JARPMJ010007278.1:30000-35000 GCA_033366665.1 Phoxinus dragarum | reverse complement strand
AAACACTCGAGCGTTGATGCTTATATTTCAGTTCTTCCATTGTCTTGCTTTTGATGATTTGATTTCCTTTTAACTCCACTTAAAGTCCCTGTGGTGTAAATCCAGCTTTTACTGTAGTTTATGTGTGTCTATGTGGAGTTATTAATCTGCTTTAACACACACCATGTGTAAGTTCATAAGTCGACAGCATTGCTGAGTATTTTCTGCTTAAAACTGCAGTGAACCAAAGACAGTCTCAAACACACGGTTTGAAATCGCTGGTGTTTCTGACGTCACACACTACCTTGACCAATCAGATCAACGTGTGATCGTCCACCAGTGGATCTCTGAGTGAGTGGAGGCGTGGCTCATTTGCATATTCATAGAACCGTGCATACTAAATGAGGCAAGGGTGTCGAGTTACATTCAAGATATTTTGAGGCATGACGATGTTTGTTCAAGGAAAAACGTCTAAATATGCAACATGACATCATGACTTTGCGTAAACATACACGCCACTACTAACGCATTTTGAGCTATCCGCGTGTATGTCTACGCCGCGTGTATGTCTACGCCCTAGTATGGGTAGGTGTAGGATTAGTTGTGTGTGAGGGGTTAGGATTAGAAGTGCGGTTGGGATTAGGGAATCAGGTACTGACTTCAACGAGGGGGGTAATAATTTGGCAGGGATTCAAAATTCGGCACAACATCTGTCAAATGTTCTGAGCGAAACGAACCATCATCCCCGGATGTGATTCCGCGTGTATGTCTACGCCGAAACGAACCATATCCCCAGATGTGATTGAAAAACACGCAAAAGCGATTATGCATCTTGATAGCACGCCGAATGGAATACGAATTGGCATGTCATACATACGCCATTTCATGAGATCAGTCTGAAATATGTCATTTTGGTGATGAAAGATTACTTTTAAGGGATAAAATGTTTGACTATAGGGGTTCTTGTAAAAACGGAGATATACTTAGTAACACAAAAATTACCAGCAAGCACCATATCACTCTAAAAAATGCTGGGTTTTTTCAACCCAAATTTGGGTCAAATATGGACAAACCCAGCCGTTGGGTTAAATTTTTTTATTAAAAATGTTAACCTAACGGTTGGATTTGTCCATATTTGACCCAAATTTGGATTAAAACAACCCAGCATTTTTTAGAGTGTAGTATTACTATGCTTTTTAGGAAATGAAATCATGATAACGTGCTTGTTTTTTGGACATTGAAGCACCGCTGAATACCAGATAATATTAAAGTTAAAAATGTGCCATACGATACCATGATTTATGACCAGAATAGTCTAGACAGTGTGCAGATCATTTCTCTCATCCATAACATCTGCTGTAACCAATTCATAAAGGAGTCCTGTTAAGTTTTCATCTCTTCAGTGTGTAGTGTTGCTGATGATCATGTACAGCTCCAGTTCTTCTCTATATCAGAGTCAGTGTTTCTGAACTCATTGTAGTCTCGAGTTTCTTCCGGGAACGAACACGCCACAATATTCTTCATTATAATAATTCATACGCACCTTTTGGGCATAAACGGTTCTTTAAAACTAAGTCAAGAATCCTTGGGTTCTACAGTCAAACCATCATTTGTTCAGACACCTTTAATATTTCTCACATCAGTTTATTCGCTATAGTTTATAAAATGGTGATAAAATATGTTATGAACTCAGTTGATATTTGACAGGTTTTGTCTGTCCTTCTGTTAGACTGTCTCACACACACACACACACACACACACACACACACACACACACACACACACACACACACACACAGGTTTTGTCCATCCTTCTGTTAGACTGTCTCTCACATGAATTATGTTGAATATCTGTCAGCTGTTAAATTTAGCTACACAATTAGGCTCTGGCTCTGGACGAACACGCGCTGAGCTAGGCTAGTGATTTTTGTCCCTTTCTGCTATTATGGTTTTTCAAGATGGAGGAACGATATGGAAGCCTCCGTGGAGTTACCCGTCCCATGTAAATAAAGATCAGAAATTCTCCGCGTACGAGGATAGGTCGGATCATTGGGAGAGGTAACTGGGTAACTACACCATTGAGGACATATTTATGAATAAAGACATTGATTTTAGTTAATAAAATACTTTAAAAACTACACACTGTCCCTTTAAGTGATAGCATATATGCATGCAAAACAACTCACATTGCATTCAAGCATTGATACATTGTATCAGTTCATGATAAAAATACGAGTCACTGTTCACATTGAATGACTCGCTTTAATTAGCATTTGAGAAGTGTTTGCCGAGCCCATTGAATAGTTCTAGTTCTTTGTCATGTGGCTCTATTGTACTGTACGTTATTGCAAATCATCCGTGCTCAAAGGATATTCACCTCCACTGTCCTTGTTTTCCCTCTCTCTTCTCTGTCCCCTCCTTTCATCTACTTATCTTTCCATCCCTTGGTCCATTTGCGGTTCTATTCAGGCCTGTCCAGGGTCTAATCACTTTCATCATGGTTTCTATTAGAGCGACTGAATACAGAGTAATTAAAGTGGAGGAGAGAGAGAGGGCGAGAGAGGGGCGAGAGAGAGAGAGAGAGAGAGAGAGAGAGAGAGAGAGAGAGAGAGAGAGAGAGAGGGCGAGAGAGAGAGGAGAGAGAGAGAGAGAGGGGGGGGGCGAGAGAGAGAGAGAGAGAGCAAGAGAGAGAGAGAGAGAGAGAGAGAGGGGGGGCGAGAGAGAGAGAGAGAGAGCAAGAGAGAGAGAGAGAGAGAGAGGGGGGGGGGCGAGAGAGAGAGAGAGAGGGCGAGAGAGAGAGGGCGAGAGAGAGAGGGCGAGAGAGAGAGAGTCATCCGTGACAGACAGACAGAACAAAAGCGCTGGAGATCGAGATGCTTTACAGGTCAGAGAGACCGAGACTGTGTTTTGTTAAAGGGGTGTTTGATTATGATTTGACTTTTCTAACTGTAGTTAGTGTGTATTGTTGCTGTTTGATCATAAACAACATCTGCAAAGTTACAACGCTCAAAGTTCAGAGTAAAGGGAGATATTTGCTTTTACAGAAATAGTTTTTTAAGGACTACAACAAACGGCTGGAAGGAACTACACGACATTCCTCCCGGGTTAGTGACATCACCAACCCTAGAATTTACTTAAACCCCGCCCCCAGAACGCGATTTATAGATTATCAAGACAGAATATGCTAATCAGTGACTAGAAGATAACTACACATAAGCTTCATAAATTCATCAACTAACCATTCAGAAATGTCCTGTTCTTCTACATGTTGTCACTTCTTCTTGAGTCTCTCCATCATTGTCTGACTCCGGGTTGAACATAAAAGCCTAAAAGTTTTTGAAATGTTCAGTGTGTGTGTGTGTGTGTGTGTGTGTGTGTGTGTGTGAGGTAAAAAGACAAGCTCCGCCCCCTGTGCCGGGAGCAGCAGCTCATTTGCATTTAAAGGGACAGACACAAAACGGTGTGTTTTTGCTCACCCTCAAAAAGTGACGATTTTAACATGAATATAAAAATATCTGTGGGGTATTTTGAGCTAAAACTTCACACACACACTCTGGGGACATCAGAGACTTAATTTACATCTTGTGAAAGGGCATTATACCCCCCATTTAAAGCATCAGGTTATGGTGTGTCAGATACAGAGAACCACAAATGAACTCGAGACGTCTGGACGGTGTGTTTCTGAAGGCTTGTTTCTCGTCTGACGTCTGGTTCTGGTCTGGTTCCTCTCTGCTTGTGAAACCATATAAGAAGTTTCTTCCGCCAATCACTTTGAAATCCTCTGGCTTATAGAAGAATGCATGAAAAGCATTTTTCCGTCTGATTTCTGGCCTCATGCTCAGTTCAGTGAAGTCATCGATTTAAATCTCTGCCTCTTAGATTGGCAAAGAAAGTTTTGATGAAAACAGCATTTTTGCAGTAATGGTGCAATGATATATATATACACACACACACACACACACACAATCAAACCAACATTTATTCAGACACCTTCAACATTGCTCACATTATCACATAGTTTATAAAATGGTGATAAAATATGAGCAGAACTCAGTTGTTATTTGACAGGTTTTGTTCTTCCTTCTGTTAGACTGTCTCACACACACACACACACACACACACACACACACACACACTTCTAGACTGAATATCTGTCAGCTGGTAAAGTTAACTACACAATTAGATAATACCAGTTTAGCTCAACCAGTGACCAAGCTTCAGTGTGTGTGTGTGTGTGAAAAGAGCATTAGCGATTACAGACACACACTTCAGCAGAACATGACCAGCTCAAAGTGTCCCAATCATTTCTGGTCCCTAATGTCACTGGTAGTCTCTGTATGAAGAATTATTGGGTATAATATGTCACAGTTTACTTTATTTTGCTCTCCTCACTTACAGAAATGAACTATAGTGTCCGGCACACACTAGTAAAAAGAATATCAGAAATTATATCTAGTGTTTGGTTTGACTAAATGGTTAAACATTGCAATGAATGTAAGTTTACTGTAAAATGCTGTCAAATTTATGGTTTTTTGCACAAAACATTACAGTATAATTTACAGTGAAAAAATATTCCCAAGAAGTATTTTAATGTCACAATGCAGATAGATAAACACATGGATCACTACACAGATGAAATACATTGGATTGTTTGTATATACTCTTTATATTTATATCCAGATCTAATTTGAAGCAATTGTGTATGCATTGTGACAAATAATATTAAAGTGCCCCTATTAAACTATAATTTTGCTTTGCAGTCTTCTTTAGGTTTACATGCATCCAATGTCAAAAACACTTTAATTTTCTCATAATATACATTGCATATCTGAAAACGGTTAATTTGGACTTTCACAGTCTCTCTAAGCCCCCCGCCTCTCTGAGAGCTGCTCTGCTGTGATTGGTCAGAAACGCTCATTATCATATCTGAATCTCAGCTCTTGATCACAGTGATGCGAACAGTAACGATGGCGTGGGTTTTACCGTCTCGATCTCAGAAAACAGCGTCTTCTCCACATGAA
>JARPMJ010007278.1:15000-25000 GCA_033366665.1 Phoxinus dragarum | reverse complement strand
ATGCAAATGAGCCCCGCCTCCACTCACTCATCATTTTTTGTATGTAGCTGCTGTTGTGCGTTTCTAAATAATTTCTGCATTTCCTCAATGTTATATAACCTTATAGACTAGAGGACTAACAGGCTAGGCGCATGCCTCGAACCCCCCTAGAGGGACAGAGTTCAATTTATTAATAAATGACAATTTTGTACTTATTTCATATGTTAACTCTCACTCGTTCCTCACTCATTACACTGGACACTTTTTTTTGTTTTGTTGTTGTTGTTGTTGTTGTTTTTTTTTTGGGGGGGGGGGCTAATTTGTTGCTGCATACCCCTATGACAACTGGGTAGTCGCCCCCCCTGATTGACAGGCTAAATCTTAGGCTACATATTGTGCCTTTAATACATTTGAAATAATGTTTTTCTAATGCACTTGTTGCGATTATTTTATGAATCTTTTTTTTTTTCATGTAAAGCACTTTACCATTGTGCATGAATATGCATGAATGTGCATGAATTGTGCTATATATATATATATATATATATATATATATATATATAAACTTGCCATGCATGCTGTTTCACATCACCTATATAACGGTAGGCGGTATATACAGTAAATGTTGTGTTTTACTCTAGTATTCAGTCCTCTGTAAACTCTCACAACTCTTCTGCTGGATTTTGATAATTGCAGACACAAAATTGCCACCTCATTTTCCCCCGTTTCTAATTATTGAGCTCTTCAGCGTTGACAGCTACAGGGAACTAGACAACACACACACACACACACACACACACACACACGGTGAGTAGCTGAACATTGGTGTGCAATTACACTCCTGCAATTACGGCTCTATTGTAAAGCAGGGCATTATGGGGGATTTGCTCTCCGTTGCAATTAAAAAAACGGGACAAATCTCCTTCCACGTGCACATGCAATTTAGATATTGTGTCACACACTGAGGGCAGAAATTCTCATAAAGTTTTGACACCTGAAGTTTAATCTGCACGACATCATGTTTCTCCTCGATTAATCTCACGTGTGTCTGAGATTCAGATGATCTCAACACTGTGTGTTTACATGCATTATATTACTCTAATAACCCAACAACATTTAATAACAGATAAACGTCATATATGAGGGTTAAGAAAACAAACAGGATCCGAGCCGCTCTCCACATTCATTCATAGCTCTATACTCGTATTTATGATAACTAGTCGCTCATTAATGCCTGTTTTTATTTGTTCTGTAAGCAATTTTTGCATGTCATTATTGACTAATATTAAACTCGACTCTAAGATAGTAATCCTCAACCAGACGCCTCAGCAAACTTCCTCAAGATGACATTGAAAACAGTTGAAAATGAGTTTTAAAATAGCTAAATGTAAGCTGACATCATATTTCTTATTTTAATTCATGCCCTCAAACACTGTCATTTTTATTTAAGAACCGAAATTTAAAGTGTCATGGAAATGTTCTGAATATACGGCTTTAAAATATTTGATCAGGTAGAGATTGCTATTTGTGAGTAAAATTATATATTTTTTAAATGTAATCACAAACTTCTGGAAAAGTCATGCAATTAAAAAAATTCTGACGAACATTCAGTTATTACAACTTCTGGAATTATGGAACTGTGTATTTCTTTACTTTTCGACAATTCATTTGTTTTATTTAAATATATTGCCATTGTCTGTAAATAAAAAGTTTGGAAAGTGAGCAGATTTATTAATACAGCAGATATATCAGACAATGCTAATTGACACAACTAAAGATAATAAAAGAGTGCAAATGTGTAAAATATGTAAATATTTCACAGAAATTTGCATATATTTATTTAAAATATAGAAGTTGGCAAGTCTTTACTTCTCTATTGTGCCGTATATCGAGTGAACGCTTCTGGAACAAGAACACATGTGGGCGGGGCTTGATTGTGTCCGTGGGGACTTGATTGGATGGTTGTGGTTTGCTATTGGCTGATCTCATGTGAGTGACAGGTTGCCCCGCCCACATCATCAGAGAAGATATACTGCAAGAGGAAGTTATTCTGATTCAAGGTTATTAAAACAATAGTCTCGCGTAGCCAGACCTTCAGACTGACGGATGAAGGTCTGGAATTCATAGCAGCTTTCTTTGGCCAAGGCCCGCCCATAAGACCGTTTGACTGACATGTCAAACAACCAATTACAGTTCGTTTCGTTCAGCATCACGTTTCGGGGCGTGGAAATGTCCCCACAACAACAGACCGGCGTGCAACAAGTCTCCACTAAGTGCCTCAAACAAAACTCCAGGACATCTCTTAAAGAGTCTATGCCGTGAACCTCGCATACTTTCTACGTTTAGCTGATCTTGATAAATGCTCATTGTCACTCATGTAAACACAACAGTTTTTCTTCCGCAATCACACGTCTGCGCTTTGTTTCCCGGCGGACCGAAAATAAACGCGACACTCGTGCCCCCCCCCCCCCCCCCCCCCCCCCGGAAATCCGATAAAATTCAACCAATCAGATGACGACTTCGACATTGCTGAAGTGTTTCCAGTTAAGTGTACCACATGCATCAGACGTTTAGCCGACGTTCTGTGGGCGTCATGTGACGTCTGAGGCTGAGACTATGTAAACAACAATGTTGTGCACCGATAAATCATTTATAGATTGTGTGACATTCTAACTCTGTCCTGACCAGTAATATTTGACATGTTGACTCACACACACACACACACACACAGACCACACACACCACACACACACACACACACACACACAGAGAGAGCTGCTAAAGCAGGTTATTTCCAGTTTAACCTGCGACTTCTACTGTTAAATGATGTGAGGGAGAATCTCTATATCTCTCTCACACACACACACACACACACACACACACACTTGACATTTCCCTCACAGCATGCCGTGTTAGATGACCTCGCGTCTCTGTGAGTGTGACGAAGAAGTTAGTGACCCAGTACGAATGGGCCACTGCAGGGAGTGTACACACACACACACACACACACACACACACACTCTCTCTCTCTGGAGTCTTTAGCCATCTGGCCTCGTGCTGAAGTGTTGGACTCTACATGAGGTCTGTAGATGTTTCTCTCCTCTGTAAAACTGTTATGATGAGATCTTACTAACTCCACATCCACGAGAGATTAACCTCAAATTCAATCAGTTCCACTGCAGTTTCCGGGTTCAGTGTGACTCGATCTCGTGTGTGTGGTGTGTGTGTGTGTGTGTGTGTGTGTGTGTGTGTGTGTGTGTGTGTGTGTGTGTGTGTGTGTGTGTGTGAGTGTGTTAATCGACATCATGTCAACAGATGCTGAGATTCACTTGCACTGAAGCTATGCACTCGAAAATAAAGATTATTGTCTTTCTGCATCAAAATTGTGTTACTTTCAATTCAATTCACATTTATTTGTACAGCGCTTTTCACAATACACATCGTTTCAAAGCAGCTTTACAGCTTTCATATTACAAATTACAGTGTTCTGTCATCAGAGGAAACTAGTTATGTATTTCAGAAATGTACATATACAAAATCCAAGTTAGTGAAAAATGTATTAATTTAAACAATATGTTAAGGCAGAAACAATGAGCTCGTTAAAGTAATGAATACTTGTTAGTTAACAAATGATTATGACATTTAGACAAATTAGTCTGAAACTTGCCATGTATTAGTCAAGGTCAAGGTGAACTTTATTTAATTTCAGAGTGAAAATTGTAAATCCTATGCATTTTTGTTTCAGTTTCAAAAATGTTTTATTGTAAAGTACAGTGCATTAATAGATCAGTCCAATGGCTAATTGTTTATTATTGATTTTATTTTATACAGTATGTTCAGAAAACTTCTGGATGTTTTTGTGATATTTTACATTAACATTCGATTAACAGTGAATCATTAATTATCCATTTGCCTTTTGCATAAAGCTCTAATCATTTTTAATTAAATTGATGAAAATACTGCAATAAATTGCATTAGCGAAGCCTGAAGCCCGTGTGCGTCCGCCATTATCAGCTAATGACAATTACACTGAAGGGCTGTTCAATTAAACTCTCCACGTTCACCGGCTCCACTCGCCTTTAAAGAAGCTGATAACAGCCGTTCATCTTAATGCAGCAAACGCTGGGGAAAATACTTCACATGCTCATTATCAGATGTACTGAGGTATAAAACTAATGTGTTTATTGTTGTTTCTGCAACTGGTGGAATTAAGAGTTAAATCGGCCACATTCACACTGGAAAGTTTTGGGAGCGATAACTAATATATGTGTATTTTAAGTGCCCTATTATGCTATTTTAAAGGCTAATGTTGTTTTTGCGTCTCCTACAACAGGTTCACACGCATCAAAGCTCAAAAACTCTTTAATTTCCTCATAATTGCACTAATTTCTCAGTCTCTGAAACGCTTCCATCAAGGATTCAGTCTCTCTAAGCCCCGCCTCTCTGAGAGCTGCTCTGCTGTGATTGGTCAGAAAGCAAACGCTCATTATCATATCTGAATCTCAGCTCTTGATCACAGTGATACGAACAGTAACGATGGCGTGGGTTTTACCGTCTCAATCTCAGAAAACAGCGTCTTCTCCACACGAACAACACAAACCCAACTCTTCCAGTCTCAGATACACTACAGTGTTTGAGGGCGGAGCTAAGAGACGCCAATCAGCCAATCAACACCACAGGCTGGCATTATGCTAATTAGATACATTGTTACGTAGGTTTGTACAAGACTGGAATTACTGACGAATCATTTCAGTTCAGAATCGATTCTTTCTTCTAGGAAACAATATTTGTCAATATTTTCAATATTGCAAGTGTGCAGTATTTATTTTTCCTAGCTCATATTGGAAGAGATAACTGCAAAATTACTATTTAAACTGCTGAAACTGTTAAGCGTTATTCAGTTCAAGTCAGATCCATGTTAATTCAATTCAGTTCAATAACATTGTAATAACATTGTAAAAAAAACTATATGATCAGTAAGTCATGACAATTCATGGTTTTTACATTACTTTCACTCATCAAAATAATTCATACGAGACTTACCTTAAAATCAGTTTAATATAATATTATTAACGTGAAATGACGTGTACAGTATTATGCTTAAAAAAATTTAAGTATAAATGGGTGGACATTTTTTTACAGTTTGTCGATGTTGCTAAAATCATCAATTATTAAATGAAATCGAATCAGCAGCGGAAGAAAATAGAGTCATTATTCATTATTAAAATTTTGTTTTCATCCAATAGAGTCAGTGGAGTAAAATGTATAATATTACTGATAATATCTTTTAAACCCAACTAAGCAAGCCAAGCAATGCGTGTTTGATCTTCGTTGAGTGAACTGCATTTGCATTTGATGTTTTTATATAAAGTGACTTGCATTGCATGCATTAAATTATATATATGTGACCCTGGATCACAAACCCAGTCTGGAGCCGCACGGGTATATCTGTGGCAAGGCAATAGCCAACTATATATTGTATGAGTCAAAATTATTGATTTTTCTTTTATGCCAAAAATCATGAGGATATTAAGATCATGTTCCATGAAGATATTTAATAAATGTCCTACCGTAAATATATAAAACATGTATCTTTGCGAGTGAATGCAGCACAATCGTGAACATAAATGCACAACTTTAAAGGAGATTTTCTCAATGTTTACATTTTTTTGCTCCTCAGATTCCAGATTTTCAATAGTTGTGTCTCGACCAAATATTGTCCTATCATAATAAATTAATTCAGCTTTCATGTGATGTATAAATCTCCATTTCAAAAAATTGACCCATGTGACTGGTTTTGTGGTCCAGGGTCAAGATATTTGATCAGTTCATGCATTCCCTGGGAATCAAACCCATGAGTTTGGTGTTGTTTGCACCGGTTCGAGTTACGGGAAGGAATTATGTTGCATGATGTGAAAATCTGAACTGTGTGAATCAGCCAGTGGAGTGACTCTGGATTTAACCGTGTTTATGTAGAGCTGCGGGCTGGAGCGAGTGTGTGTCTGTGTGTGTGTGTGTGTGTGTGTGTGTGTGTGTGTGTGTGTGTGTGTCACTGGTGTCATGGGAAGTTAATTGCACCCCTGCTCGTTCCTCTTCTCCGGTTTTCCTCATCAGACGTGTCTCGGGGCTTCAGGGGCCGATGCGTTTGGGAAAGCTTGCTGGGAGTTTATTTGCCCCGGAGTTCCTCACGCTGACTGTCGCTCTTCTGCTCCTGATGGCCATTTGATAAAGAAACGGATTAATGTCACTCGGGGATGTGGGATTCACGGTTCTCCTGGTTAGAGGAGACGTTTAGCCCGAGAAACGGAGAAAGAGACGAGCTGCTTAAGGCGGATCCTTAGAGGAATAATCCTGGTTATCAGTGGATTCTGTGACGCGTGCCACTGGAAATCATTTCCGCTTGTTTACAGGTTTAAATATGAAATGTGAAGCTTGTCAAGTCATATTTATTCATATAGAGCTCTATAAAATACAGATTGTGTCAAAGCAGCTTCACACAATACAGTAAAACAATTATATGATACGACAACATCATCAACATCACAAGTCACTGACTCATCAAAATAACCAATTTCAACTTCATTTTTAAAGTTATACATGATTCAAAAATAGAGGATTTAATAAAAAGAGTTACATTTATTAATTTAGCAGATGCTTTTATCCAAAGCGACTTACAAATGAGAACAATAGAAGCAGTGAAACTACACTGATAAAAATGATTTTGTGGTGAAGTAAATACTACTACTAAAAAAACAATGTCATTTACATGAAAAAGTTAGTTCAGGCAAGAATAAATAAATAAAATGTAAATTCTATATTAGTTCTCAATTCAAGCGTGTAGATTCAAATGAAATTCAAATGAAAGCGTAAATATCAACGTTATAAAACTAAGTAAAATTACTAAACTTTTCTGACTTTGTTGTTCCCATCATGCACTGGGACTTGAATAATTAATTAGGCTTTTTTCCAGCTTTATTTCCACTGTTTTATCATTGCTTTTGCTGTTAGGTTGAGTAACTTGCCATTTTGTGACATTTGGAGTTCATTTTCTACTCAAAATGACACATTCAAACACAAAAACGATCCATCAAATGTTACCGTCACTGTGTATTGTCTACCAAGTATTGAGGTCTCTGCGTTCACACATATGATTATGGAAAATGCAGATATGATGTCTCACACAATATTTATTTGATTAATTACTTAGATTTTTCTAAGTGAGGCAAACGTTTTAAAAGTGTGGTTTAATTCAATGTTATATTATCTGAGTGAAATGTATTGCAAAGGAAACTTCTACTAAATAGATATTACTCAACCTTTAACTAGCCAAGTTAAAATGACTTCATTTCTTTGTTACTTTCACTTAACTTAGTTAAGTAGAGTTTACTTAATTCCATGTGTGACATTTACTTAAAAAATATTAGTGCAAAAAAACTTGTCAAAGAAAAATGAAGTAAATTTTACTTATTGTTTTTTTCAGTGTATACTGTGGGACAGCAATATGCAAGTGCTATGACCCTTCTCAGTTTTAATCTAACGCAGTACATGTAATTAAAAAAATAGATATAGAATAGAAGAGATGGTGTTAGTATTAAAAAGATGCTTCTTCAGCTGTTTCTTGAGAATGGCCGGAATCAGCAGCTCTGGTTGAGGAACAGTGAAGGTCCGAGAAGGAGATTTAGTGCCTCTTTGAGGTTTCTGGATGGCACATAAGTCTGAAGTAATGAGTTTAAGTAAAATGGAGCCGAGTCAGTGGTTGTTCTGTACACTGTCAAAAAAATGTTTTGGTTTAACTTAAAAAAGCAAGTTACCTTGTTGCCTTAAAATTGTGAGTGAGTTGTAATTAAAAATTTGAGTTAATACAATGAAGAAGAATGGTTTAAAATAAAAAGAAACTCAAAATAGTGTGTTATCTTCACCACATTAGTTATTGAAGTTGATTTGACAAAAGATAAAAAGTTGTGATAACAAATCATGAAAATATTTTTTTACAGTGGCAAATGTCAGAGAATTTTGTGAGGAGAGGAGTGACGTGTGTTTCTTCGGCTCGTTAAACACACTCTGGCTGCAGCATCTGGATCAGTTGCAGAGGTTTGACCGAGCAAGCTGGGAGACCAGCCAGGAGAGCATTGCAATAGTCCAGTCTGGATAGAACAAGCGCTTGGACAAGGAGTTGTGTGGCTCTGATAGGAAGGGCCTGATCCTTCTAATGTTGTACAAGGCAAATTTGCAGGACCAGACAGTGCTAGCAATGTGGTCTGTGAAGTTCAATTGATCATCAATTACAACTCCAAGGTTCTTGGCTGACCTTGATGGAGTTATGGATGACGAGCCTAGCTGAATGGTGAAGTTGTGATGAAGTGCTGGGTTAGCCAGGACCACAAGTAGCTCTGTCTTTGCAAGGTTTAGTTGAAGGTGGTGGTCCTTTCATCCAGACAGAAATGTCAGTCAGGCCGGCTGAGATGCGATCAGCTACCGTCGGATCATCAGGCTGCAATGAGAGGTAGAGTTGTGTTTTTTGTTTTGTTTTTAAGGGACAATGCACATCAATTGACATTTTTTGTTTATCAGCGTGTCATCAGCGTAGCAGTGAGAGTCATGTTTCTGAATCTCAGATCCTAGTGATAACGTGTAGATGGAGTAGAGAAGCGGTCTCAGCACTGAGACCTGAGGCACTCCAGTAGCTAGATGATACCAGTGATGGGATAAACCATGTTTCTGAATCTCAGATCTTAGTGATAACGTGTAGATGGAGTAGAGAAGCGGTCTCAGCACTGAGCCCTGAGGCACTCCAGTAGCTAGATGATAACAGTGATGGGATAAACCATGTTTCTGAATCTCAGATCTTAGTGATAACGTGTAGATGGAGAAGAGAAGCGGCCCCAGCACTGAGCCCTGAGGCACTCCAGTACCTAGATGATACCAGTGATGGGATAAACCATGTTTCTGAATCTCAGATCTTAGTGATAACGTGTAGATGGAGAAGAGAAGCGGTCCCAGCACTGAGACCTGAGGCACTCCAGTAGCTAGATGATACCAGTGATGGGATAAACCATGTTTCTGAATCTCAGATCTTAGTGATAACGTGTAGATGGAGAAGAGAAGTGGTCCCAGCACGGAGCCCTGAGGCACTCCGATAGCTAGATGTTGGGTCTTAGACATCTAAAGGACCTACCCGAGAGGTACGACTTGAACCACTGGAGTGCGGTTCCCGAAGTGCCCTTCATCTTTAGGATTGACAGGAGGATCTGGTGGTTAACTGTGTCAAAGGCAGCAGACAGATCCAGCAGGATGAGAACTGAGGATTTGGAAGCTGCTCTTGCCAATCTCAGAGCTTCAATTACTGAGAGCAGAGCCGTCTCAGTTGAGTGTCCACTTTTGAAACCAGACTGATTGTTGTGCAAGAGGTTTTTCTGTGTAAGAAAGGAAGAGATCTGGTTGAATATAACTCTTTCAAGTGTTTTCGCGACGAAAGGAATGAAGGGATACCGGTCTGTAATTTTCCAGAAGTGCTGGATTTAGAGTGGGTTTCTTAAGCAGTGGGGTTACCAGAGCCTGCTTAAATGCTGTGGAAAAGTGTGATACTTCAAGCACAGTTTTATGTTGTGTCGAGTCGTCTTAGTGTTTTAAAAACAGCGATTTTGATGCTCTCATTGTAGTGCCCATAGCACTCCCATTCAAAAGGCATTTTGACCAAAAACGAAAATATGGTCAAACTTAAAAGTGGCGTTTCCATTCTAAATATGCTTTTACACGAATGTTTGACTTGGGTAGATTAACAAAAAGAGCCTATAGGTAAAATTTTGGCGAGAGTTACCCTTTAACTGTTGCGCTCCTTCACGCGCATGACAAAGCGTTCTCAAAACGCAGCACTCAAGTTCAAATAAGTTAAACGAAAACGCGCCTCGAGACCTTGCATTTTCCCCCCGTTCCACTGCTCGAGTTTGGCGTCTTGCATTTTCGCTTTGAAAGATTATTAACTCTGTTCTCATTCATTTGTTCATCTTTTTGTTTGGGGATG
>JARPMJ010007278.1:2500-5000 GCA_033366665.1 Phoxinus dragarum | reverse complement strand
GAGGAGGGAGACTCGGAGATGACCGTCCACCGGACGCTGCCGTGCATCAGAATCCTGCTCTCCAAAGACCCGCTGGACCCGCTGGAGCCGGGATACCAGCCGCCGGCGCTCTGGGACCCGAGGCCCGCGGGAGAGGCTTCTCAGGCGCCGGAGAAACGCTCGCTGGACGCGGCCGAGTGTCTGGCGGAGCCGCTGGGGAAGAGAGTGTGTGTCTGAGAGTCACGTGTGTGTGTGTGTGTTAAACTCTCTCGGATCCAGAGAACGACTGTGAGACTTCATGACCAACACACACTCTTATAGACCAGGTGGAGCCACTGGTGAAGAGTGTGTGTCTGAGAGTCACGTGTGTGTGTTAAACTCTCTCAGATTCAGAGAACAACTGTGAACCTTATGACCAACACACACTCCTATAGACCAGGCGGAGCCGCTGGGGAAGAGAGTGTGTGTCTGACAGTCACGTGTGTGTGTGTGTGTGTGTGTGTGTGTGTGTTAAACTCTCTCGGATCCAGAGAACGACTGTGAGACTTCATGACCAACACACACTCTTATAGACCAGGCGGAGCCGCTGGGGAAGAGAGTGTGTGTCTGACAGTCACTTGTGTGTGTGTGTGTGTGTGTGTGTGTGTGTTACACTCTCTCGGATCCAGAGAACGACTGTGAGACTTCATGACCAACACACACTCTTATAGATCAAGCGTGTTTATTGGCATCGATGTAGAAACTTTAACATGCATGGAATCTGAAAGGTTCTTCACACTGAGAAAAGCGTGTGTGTTTTGAAGAACTGACCAAAAATGTGCTCATGCACGTCACAATCTTGAGTTTCAATCCTGGTTTTGAGCATGCAATATCGCTAATTAATTTAAGTATGCATTGAAATATGGTTCAAATCTTTGGATAAAAGCACCTGCAAAATGCATAAATGTAATTTATACATATCATTTAAGGCAGTCGGTTCATGCATATGAACTACTGGTGTTACTGGTTTCAAAAAAACTGAGTGAAATGGAGAATATTCCAGTCTTCAGAATGGCTTGTGATGTGCGGTGTGTTATCAGAGCCAGTAAAGACCTTGTGAAGATACCAGCGTTTTCTGTTTTCATTCTTATTTCTTTGTCTTTCTCACCTCAGCAAACTCAAGAGAGTGTGTGTGTGTTAGAGACAATCTGAACAACCACGACTGTGAGACTTCATAACCAACACACACTCTTATAGATCAAGCGTGTTTATTGGCATCGATGTAGAAACTTTAACATGCATGGAATGGAATGCATGCAAGGTTCTTCACACTGAGAAAAGTGTGTGTGTTAAAGAACTGATCACTGAAAGGTTCTCTGGGGAAATGGTTCTTCTGAGGCATTGCTGTGAAAACCCCTTTTGAAACCTTTAGTTTTAAGAGTGCACATGCACGCCACAATCTTGATTTATGAGTTGCACTGGATTTGAGCATGCAATATCGCTCATTTAATTGAAGTATGCATTGAAATCGTGGATAAATTATTTGGATAAAAGCGTTTGCCAAATGCATAATTTAAACATATCAGGTCAAATTTAAGGCAGTCGGTTCATGCATATGATTGTTTATGAATAAAACTACTGGTGTTACTGGTTTCCCAAGACCATCATTGCTGTGAAAACCCCTTTTGAAACGTTTATTTTTAAGAGTGCACATGCACGTCACAATCTTGAGTTTATCACCTGGTTTTGAGCATGCAATATCGATATTTTAATGTAAGTATGCATATGCATTGAAATATGGATAAAATATTTGGATAAAAGCGTCTGCCAAATGCATAAATGTAATTTAAACATATACAGGTCAAATTTAAGGCAGACGGTTCATGCATGAACTACTGGTGTTACTGGTTTCCAAAGACCAAATTCTCAGCTCAACACCATGCAAACATCATGATGAGATGTTCGGAGGCTTCATAATGGCTTGTGATGCTGCATTGTTTCATGCATATAAATAAAACTGGTGTTACTGGTTTCCCAAGACCATCATTGCTGTGAAAACTCCTTTTGAAACGTTTATTTTTAAGAGTGCACGTCACAATCTTGAGTTTAACATCTGTTTTGAGCATGCAATATCAATAATTTAATTTAAGTATGCATTGAAATATAGATCAAATATTTGGATAAAAAGCACCTGCAAAATGCATAAGTGTAATTTAAACATATATCAGGTCAAATTTAAGGCAGACGGTTCATGCATGAACTACTGGTGTTACTGGTTTCCAAAGACCAAATTCCCAGCTCAAAACCATGCAAGCATCATGATGAGATGAGATGAGTTCAGAGGCTTCATCACTCTAAAAAAATGCTGGGTTGTTTTAACCCAATTTTGGGTCAAATATGGACAAACCCAGCCATTGGGTTAAATTTTTAAATTGCATTTTTGATCCAACGTTTGGGTTTGTCCATATTTGACCCAAAATTGGGTTTAAAACAACCCAGCATTTTTTAGAGTGTGGCTTGTGATGCTGCGGTGTGTTATTAG
>JARPMJ010007277.1:0-44295 GCA_033366665.1 Phoxinus dragarum | reverse complement strand
AATTCCTCGGAACTAAGAGCGTGCTTCTCCCTGAGATAAGTCACTGGATCTGGCAGGTGAAAGCTGAGATAGGGCGCGCCCGTCTCAACCCCGCTGTCAGATCCGTTTGCGAACCCCACGAAACGAGTGCACCACCGTGTCTCGGCAACAGCAGGACCCGCTGCCTCAGGGAACGCGAACCGAACCGTCCTCCTCGAAGAGAAGACAGCTTCTCGCAATGCTCACAGGCAGTCCCCTCGAGAACTGACTGTTGGCATGCTCCACTCCCAAACAACCCCCCGCTGTCAGATCCGTTTGCGAAACGAAACGAGTGCACCGCCGTGTCTCGGCAACAGCAGGACCCGCTGCCTCAGAAACAGAAGCTGTCACGCTCTGCGTTCAGGGGCGCTTTATAGTTTCCTGGTCTATGACGTCACCTGACGTCCCGCTCATTCTTTGGACTGATTATACACGTGCTTCATGACGAAACACTCGGAAGTGTTCCCACAGCGTAAACGCAGCGGGAGTTCCCTTGATAGGGAACTCTTCTAGCAATGAGATATCCAAACACTCGTTGTTCTAATGACACACACTTTGTTTGTGGTACCAAAACTTATCTATTCCTTTGTAAGGGATTTTAAGGGTGTTATTTGGCTTCTTTTACTGGAAATGCGAGAAATGTCAGAGGATAGGATTATGTGAAACATCTTTTAATCATGACACAGATCGAGAATTTAATCTCTGAAACTGAAAATGTGATCAATTTACAGAATGAAGTACAGGCACTACATGAGGCCAGCTTTGGTGTTTAAGGCCACAGCAAAAACTCACTCAGTTCTGTTGCTGACATTGCAGAAGAAGTGCATGTAATGAGGAAGCTTGTTTTGCTAAATCGAATGGCTCTTGATATTGTTATGCAACTGAGTCTGTCATGATTCTGCCATCATGTTATATGTTTATGCGCCAAAAGCGGAACGAAACTCATTTGAACCGTGCGCCACGCGGACCATTTATCCGCTCGGCTCAAAGTCCAAACGGCAGCGCGAGCTCACTGACAGACGCGTTTACTCTGATCGGTCTCGTTCACAAGATCCAGTGAGAAGTGCTTTGAATTCAGTGAAGAACACACGTCTCAGTGATTTAAGCCAGTTTAACGAGTTTGTTTGCCCATAAAATCTTTAAGATATTAGGTTGAACTTATTTGGCTTGCTGTCCACTGGAGAGGGGCTCGATGAAGCAGCTTCAACTCGAGCTCTGATATACCCCCCCCCAGTGGCTAAAATGTAGGATATGATGATTAAAAGGGGCAAGGTACCTAAGATGAAGGTGGAGTTTGGGGAGGTGGAGGGATACTGGAACAGCTGATGCTATGGGGAGAGGTAAGCAGCTGCTTATATACTGTACTCGGCTGATGATTGAAAGATTAGATTGGCTCACTCCTCCCTAACTTACGTTTAGAAACTTCATTTAACGAGTTTGTTTGCCCATAAAATCTTTAAGATATTAGGTTGAACTTAATTGGCTTGCTGTCCACTGGAGAGGGGCTCGATGAAGCAGCTTCAACTCGAGCTCTGATATACCCCCCAAAAGTGTCGAATAAAATTTGGGACAGCAAGTTGGAATAACATGATCAATTAATTAAGAACTTGGGAAATACAGGATGTCTAAGAGCTTAAAGCATGTTACCCCCCAAAAGAGTGGAAATTTAAGCTGTATGGAGCATGGATGGACGCTGCTGCGGCAGTGATGTTTAACGGAGCTCCTGTGGTAACTCTGGCTGGACTGCGTCTCCCTACTATGCCCACCATGTGGGGCTATGAGTGGAGCTCCGGCGGGAGCTGTGTTTGAAAGAGTGTGCCTGCGTTCGTTGGAGTGAAACGACATGGGCTTGTGGAAATTTGCCTGGGGTACATCTCACCGCTGCACTGCTGCGGCAGTGACTTTCGGAAATTACTCCTGCGGGAGTATCTTGGGACTGGAGTTTGAGTACGAGGTTGGAGAACGCCCTGCCACATCCATGACATGGAGCCCCATGGAGTTAGAGAACATAGGGCCTCCAGATGTCACGAACAGGGAAGGAGGTCCTCGTCCCTAAAGGCAAACGGGCCACCAATATCTGAAGCGAAACTCCCTATGCAGCAAGAGGGAGCCTACGGTATACATGGAAATGCAGAACTACCATCCTTCTGACACAGGGGGCTTAGATCGCATAAAGACATAATGGCCCGTCACACTTAAGGGACGTACGATCCTTGGTATCTCCAGTCCTCTTTTTCGGATAGGAGGGCCCACACTGCGATCCGAACGGGGGATCCTCCATGGTTAAGAACATGAAGGATCTCACGGCGATTCGGAAAGGGAGAGCCCCCACGGCGCCCGAATGGAAAGCTCATACTGCGTTTCGACCGGGAGAGCTCCCGCGCTTCGAAGGAGAGAGCCCCCCCCCATATGTATAAATAGGGAGTTCACTCTGCGATCAAAACGGGAGAGCCCACACAGCAAGTCGAACGGAGAGCCTACGATGCATCTGGATGGGGAGCCCACACGGCGATTCAGATGGGAGACCCCACTCCAGGAGTGGTATGTCACGCACATCTGAAAGGGGAGAGCTCTCACTGCATCCAGATGAATACACGCCCTGCGGGGCTAGGTAAGCGGGGAGATGCGATAGTAGGGAGAGGCGGTCCGGACTCAGAAGGATGCTAGTGTTTGTTGTGCTTGTCTAATGTTATGCAGATCTGAACGAACATGTTGTTTCGAAGGTGTGGGACGGCCATCGACCTAGCATTTTGGTTTGGTGATCGGAAAGGCCCCTTGTGCTGCTGTGGTGGCTGCACCTATTCGGAAAGAATGTGAAGAGAAATGTTTGGTTGGGATGCCGGAACTGTTGAGGATGAATTTGAGGTTCTTTGGAACCAATGTCTGGAGGCAGGAAGGTTTTATCATCGATGAAGAGAGGATCGAGAGAAGAGGTGAATTGGGATTTCCTCTGGTGAAGAAAAAGTTTAAGGACTGGTATTGTTGGCTGAGGAGCGGCGCACAGGGCAAATAGAACGGGCGTGAGCTCCGCCACAGAAATTGCAGACATGGAGGAAGCGGCATCGTTGTCTGTTGCAGCCTGAAGAATTAAAGCTGTTGCACACTTGTCTGCCTGAAACTGAGGTAAAAATCTGGTTACAGTCATTCCTTGATTGAGGGACATATGAAGTGGGTTTTTCTTGGAAAGGAGCTGGATGGGTTGGAAAATCTGGGTTGGTTTGGGGACATTCTGAAGTAGAATGAATGATAGACCTGCAGATGGCGCAAGAAAGGCTTCGAACGCCTAAGAAGACTCTGTTATATAGTTCGAGGTCCAAGGCTCCCCAGTAAGGACACTGGTTCCAGTGGGTGACACGGGCGGCGCATTTAGCTGAAAAAAGCTTATGGTATGTATAAAAATGACTACCTCCGAAAGAGAGACTGAGCTCTGCTATGATAGAGAGGTAGTCATTTAATTCCTTGCGTCTGGCTGGAAATGAAGTGCAAATTACTTCTGTGTATCTGGCAAAAGCAATGTAGAATTCTGCAAGTGTGAGAACTCGTTTTGAAGGTTGTATGGAATTTTTGAGATTGATGGTTAATGGGCCGCAGTCAAACGAGCGGTGGGATTCATTGAGAGGGACGGAAGTCAGTAAAGAAGGAAGATCAATATCTGCACCTGATAGAATTAGGGAACGGAGATGGGCTGAGACTGGAGGTGGTTCCATGGCTACTGCATTGGGAGGAGCTGGAAGATGGACTGCTGTGGAGAGTGAATGGGTTGGCAAGCGGATTGTACCTGAAGAGCAAGTGTTAGTGTTGAGAAAAGTAGATGAATGTTGATCGGAGGGTCCCCATTACTGACTGGTGTCCAAGATGGCTGGCATGGGCTGAAGTGAGAGGAAGGGGAGGGTTTGTGGGGAAAAAAGGTGTAGACATCCTTTGCGGAGGCAACCTCACGCTCGGATGTGAACTGGGAAGAATATTAGGAGATAATTGGAAGATAGAAGGGGGAAGAAATGAATGAGGAGAATTGGAATGGAAGGAAAGAGGAGGGGGGATGGCTAGCGAAGGCAACCTCGCGCTAGGATCCGCTCTTTGAGTAGGTTGGTTTGAGGGTGAGAGAAATGTGACTGTGTGCGAGGGTGACCTGGCACAAGGGTTATTATAAAGAAGATTAGAGAAAACTGGAGAAGCAGAGGGAAGTGCAGAGGAATGTGATTGTGAGTTTGGTTCTTGCCTCGGGAGTGGGGCTGACTGCATGAAGTTTGTGAGAGCTGGAGAAGAAGCGGAACTGTTTTTTGCGGCCCTTGTTGTTGGCCGGGTGGAAATACCGGCGGACAAGGAAGTGCGAGCCGCGGCGGCGCCGGCGGCTTTTGGATCGGCGCGTTGGGATTGTGTGGTGGGTTCAGAACGCCGGACCGGGAGAGAAACGGAGGTAGAAGAGGGGCGAGTCTTGCTTTTATGAGATGTTGAAGTGTTTGATGGCATGCTGGAACTGAAAGAACTGATGAAAAGATCGTAGAGTTGAGCTTTTGATGACCTGCGGGAGAAATAGATTCCGGAGCTGGAGAGGACTTGACGTAGGCTGTTGACTGAACATTTTGAAATGGGTGGAATCGGTGTATTAGCAGCGGTGGAATGGAGAGATGATGTCTGAGAAGATGTACGAGGCTCAGTTAAAACTGGCGATCTTGAAGGTGGAGAAGAGCGTTGCCTTTTGGTGCGTGGTTTGTATGAGCGCTGGATTTCGCGGCCAGAGCGCTCATGAAGATTATCCGTGTTTGCATCCGAATGATCCGATCTTACGCGGGGTGTGGCTGTCGGTGTCTCAGGAAGGCTCGTCAGTTCGTCGTCTGAAGGAAAGAGTTGGATTTCCGGGATGTCGGACATTATTCCGTGCGGCAATACCCCATAGTACTGGAACAGCTGATGCTATGGGGAGAGGTAAGCAGCTGCTTATATACTGTACTCGGCTGATGATTGAAAGATTAGATTGGCTCACTCCTCCCTAACTTACGTTTAGAAACTTCATTTAAAGGCAGATGAACAGCGCTGACGAACAGGAGAAACACTGTGCGCAACGATACAGGCAGAAGGCTTTTCCGTCGACAAAATCCCATCATTTACAACGGATTTACCTAGTAACCATGAAATGTGGGATATACACATTGAATTGTATTATTATTAATGTAGACAATGTATTAAAGGACTAATGGAATATAATTACAGTATTTAATAATAGATTTAGGCTACTGGTTTTCATACAAATACCATAGAAACCATAAAGTAACATGTTGCCATGATAGTGAGGTGCTGTAGACTATCTATGCCCGGTTTATCAGTGGTTATCATGATCTAAATGCATGATGCTGGACATCTCAAAC
The DNA here is from genome assembly GCA_033366665.1 of Phoxinus dragarum. Classification (NCBI taxonomy): domain Eukaryota; kingdom Metazoa; phylum Chordata; class Actinopteri; order Cypriniformes; family Leuciscidae; genus Phoxinus; species Phoxinus dragarum. The sequence continues at coordinate 38,911 of JARPMJ010007277.1, read as the reverse complement.
AGTCATAATATTACATTTTACCAAATAAAAATGATCACATGCAGAAACTAAGAAATTATTTTTTCTATTAAGATATTTATTTTGTTAGGGAAAAATGACAAATGTTTGAATGTTCTCTCAGATTTGTGAATGTTCCCCTGTTTGGCAAGTGTTTTTCATGATATGTTCTAACAATAAAGAGTAGTTTAAAACCACAATTAACACTCTGATTTCTACAACTTCTACTTAGGAGAAAATCTGCCTTTAAACTTGAAAGAAATAAAGATGTGACATTTATCGTGATAATTATCGATATCGACTGATATAAAAAAAATTATCGTGATCATTTTTTTTTTGCCCATATCGCCCAGCCCTACACCCCTGTGAGTATCATGTTAAGAGTTTAGTCAAAGAGCAGTTTAGTCTTGTATCTGCTGTGAGTTTATAGTCTAGTTATCTGTCCAGTCTTAGTCTAGTGTTGTTAGTCTTTATTTTCTCTACAAGTGTTGTTTGCCCCCTCGTGGGTTTTGTTTTCCCAGTTTTTTCCTCTCTTTAATAAACGTTGTTAATTGCATACTGTCTGCGTTTGGGTTCATCACCGAGAGCCGTGACAGAGTGTTGTTCATATATCCCAGACAACACTGAAAGATCAGCGCACAATTTAGCTAAACTCGATACGGGTCATGTCTTTCGTTATGGATTTCCTCTTTTGCGCAGGACACATAGTTTGGATCTATATTGGAGCCACTGTGGAATTATTTGAAAGCACCTTTATTAGTTACAGTTTCAGGAGTGTTTCTCATCAGACTCTTGAACATTGGTTTGTGAGACACTCGACTGTCGTAAGGCTTTCATCCACCATCAGACACACACCCTCAGCTGGCGCTGGTATGCGGTACGACAGAGAAGACCTGTTCGGTGGAAGAGCATGTAGAAGGAAGAGTACGGCCTGATCACACCAGCTTTTCAGAGTATGTTTTTATCATGATCATTGCTTGCATTTAATCAGTCTATGTAATCCAGTGTCTTCATATGATTAAGAGGGGAAGGATCTAAGGGTTTTTAATAACAACCTGTTTTACTTTAAGCAACCAGACATTGGTGTTGTTTTATTTTATTTCCTTTTATATTTAATTTCATATTCATTTATGCAGTTCTCATTTGATTTATGATTTGTTCATATTATTATTTAATTTATTAATTTGATCATTTAGTCATTATTATTAATTTGTCATTGTCGGTTATTAGATTTTATTTTACTTATTTCCTTGCTCTTGCAGTGCTTGCTATTGTTTAATCTCATGATTGTGTGGTTTGAAGGGATGTTTGTCCTCGTGAGTTAGAGATGAGAGAATGTCTCTATTTCAAGGTTTTTAACTTCACAGGACGATATTGTGAAACAGTAATTTTCCATTGTATTTCTCTTGAAAATGTAATACTGCGGGACTTGAGGAATCCGTGCTTACCGAGTTTTATGCATGGGTTCTTGGCTATTTTCTGTATAGTCGTGGTCACTTCATTGAGGAGTCAGACTAAGACTTCTGTGCCCAGAACTCAGTGTTTATTTCAACATTTCTCTTAACTATGGCTCTACATCGTTCCACCCGATTACATTGTGCATTTCTCCATCCATATTATCTCTCCACTTCCTCTTTCCCGACTCCTCCTCTTTTTACATTTTTCTCTCCCTTACGCTCGCGATATCTCGCGTACCATCTAACTTTATTTAACCCTTCCCATTTCAACTCTTACAATAATAACACTTGTTAGAATTGTACTGGTCAGACAAAGTGTAACATCTAGACGATGTCTGAGCACTGAAACATACACAAGATTATTCAATAAACTCTGCTCTTTTATTTTCACCATTGCTTCGTCTCCTACATCTGCTCTTCCCTGACATTCTCAGTCAAATTAGAAGCTAATTTGCATTTAAAGAGACAAAAACAGCACATTTTTGCTTCCACTCAAAAAGGGGCATTTACAGGATGAGATAATAATCTAGATTTAAAAACTACATTGAGACAAACTTTGAAGTTGGCTTGAGAAAGCCTGACCAGAAAGTTGGAAGATGTTTTAAATGCTTAAAGGTTGAAGCTTTTGAAGCAATATAGTCTATCAGAAACAGACAAGATAGATAGAGAGATTGATTGTAGAGTGTTGCTATGCGGTTGCTAGAGTACTTGGGGTGGTTGCTAGTGTGTTGCTATGTGGTTGCTAGGGTACTTAGGATGGTTGCTTGGGTACTCAGGGTAGTTCCTAAGGTGTTGGCTATTTGGTTGCTAGGGCATTCTGGGTGGTTGCTATGTGGTTTCTAGGGTACTCTGGGTGGATGTTAGGGTGTTGCTATTTTGTTGCTAGGGTATTCTAGATGGTTGCTAGGGTACTCATTGCTAGGATGTTTCAGATAGATGCCATGCATAAAGGAGCATTATAGGACCACTTTAAAGGATCACTCCACTTTTTTTTTGGAAATAGGCTCGTTTTCCAAATCCACTAGAGTTAAGCAGTTGAGTTTTAGCGTTTTCGAATCCATTCAGCCGATCTCTGGGTATGGTGGTAGCCCTTTTAGCATAGCTTAGCATAGATAGTTGAATCTGATGAGACCGTTAGCATCTCTCTCAAAAAAATGACCAAAGAGTTTCAATATTTTTCCTATTTAAAACTTGACTCTTCTGTAGTTACATCGACGGAAAATGAAAAGTTGAGATTTTCTAGGCCAATATGACTAGGAACTATACTCCCATTCCTGCGTAATAATCAAGGAACTGTGCTGCCGTACCAGCAGGCGCAATGATATTACGCAGCGCCTGAAAATAGTTCCCAGCTAGGTAACTTCCAACGTGACCGGCACTAAGTTTGTTATTTCATTGCGCATGCTGGTACAGCAGCACAGTTCCTTGATTATAGTTTCGATTATAGTAATACAGTCTATCAGAAAAACAGATAAGGGATTTAGGGTGATGCTATGCGGTTACTAGAGTAGTTGGGGTGGTTTCTAGTTTGTTGCTATGTGGTTGCTAGGGTACTTGCAGAGAAGCTAGTACACACCTTTGTCTCCTCCAGGCTGGACTATTGTAATGCACTCCTCATCGGAATCTCTGGCAAAAACATCCAGAGACTACAGTACATCCAGAACAGCGCTGCCAGGATTCTGATGAGAGTGCGCAAGCATGATCACATCACCCCCATTCTGAAATCTCTGCACTGGCTCCCTGTCCCACTCAGAATTGAATATAAGGTATCTCTCCTCACCCACCAGTGCATCCATGGACATGCACCCCTTTACCTACAGGAACTCGTTTCTCGCCAAACCTCCTCACGCACCCTCCGGTCTGCAAATACAAACACCCTCCAAGTTCCCAGAACCAAGCTTTGCAGCATGGGTGATAGGGCCTTCTCATCGGCTGCCCCGAAGATGTGGAATGCCCTCCCTGACCTCCTGAGAGCCCCACAGCCTACTGATGTTTTTAAACGAAATCTAAAAACATATCTTTTTAAAAAGCCTTTGGCTGAATGTATTTTTATAGTTTTCCTTTTAACTATTTATTAACCTTGTTTTTATTTTAACTATCTGCTCTGTAGCACTTTGAGATTGCTGTAATGTAAAGTGCAATACAAATAAAATGTATTATTATTATTATTATTTGCAGTGGTTTATTGGGTGTTGCTTTGCGGTTTCTAGGGTACTCTGGGTGGACGTTGGGTGTTGCTATTTTGTTTCTAGGGTATTCTGGATGGTTGCTAGGGTACTCATTGCTAGCATGTTTCAGATAGATGCCATACATAAAGGAGCATTATAGGATCCCTTTAACAGATGAGTTAGGATGATAGTCCTGATCCGATCACAGCTTCATTTCATAATCCAAACAACATTTGAGCGCTTAGGTCCAAATGTTAAGAGTGAAACTACTTCAGATATTTTCTTTTTATCCTGCAGCTGTGAATCTGTGAAGGACGATGGCGTCTGTTAAAGAGCTGCTGTTTAACTCACTGATGGACCTGAAAGAAGAAGAACTAAAGGAGTTTAAGTGGCACTTAGAGAATGATCATGAGTGTATAAAAAAGAATGACATGGAGAAAGCAGATATCTTAGACATAGTGGATAAGATGGTAAATTGTTTTGAACCAGAAGAAGCTGTGGAGATCACAGTGAAGATCCTGAGGAAGATTAACCAGAACAATCTGGCTAAGCAGCTGGAGAACAAACACAAGCAAGGTAACATTAAATTCACAGAGACTGTAATGTGATTGACTGATTACTAATGTAATTGTTTGACTTTGCTTTGCTTTGCTGATGTGTTGACTTATGTTAATGTGTGAAAAACCACTTAGTCACTTAGTTTTTGCTATCTTTTCCCCTCTTTCTTAAAGGCTCAACTGTAGACGATAGAGAAGTGAAAACTCTTTTCCCAGTGAGTGATCCTCTCTCTCACACACACTCAAGTCAGGCTGAAGGCAATATGAAGACGTCTGCCGCTGTTGGAGCTCATTCAGAAGAGATCAGGGGTAAATAATCACTGTCTATACATGGAAACAAGAGATTATATAACAGCAAGCAACAATTACAGGCCCAAGAAGAACAACAGCAGATCTTATACAAGCACATTTAACCCTCTGGGGACCAAAAACGCGCCGGCGCGTTTGCCTCGGTTTTTTTCACATAGCAGCAAAATAGACTTAAAAAACTCCCGTCATTTTTTGTCATACAGGCTTAAGAAATATGAAAAAATAAACTGTTAAATGTCTTCTTTTTTATGGGTTCACTTAAAATCGAAATAAAACATTGTGGTTTTGTAAAATAAAGAAAGTAAACAGGGTGTGCTTTCTGCCTCTCCGTCTCCGTGAACTTTTTTCAAGACCACGTCTCTAAACTTAAACAAAACTCAGCGAATACTATTCACTCAGACATGAGCTATATATCTCTATAATAATTTCAGTGTGTAGTTTTAAATGATCTAATTCAAAACTAAAACAAATATTCTCTGTTTATGTAATCTATATAAAAAGAGAGAGAGATCAGCCGTTCTCATTATAGTTCTGGCACCTCATTACTCTGCTAATGTGACACGCCCATCGAGAGCGCGCGCTATTCAAACGCAGATCTGAAGCAACACATGCAAACCAGTCAACGCCCACAACAGCTGGAAAACACACTCGCTGTGAGGAATAATAATATCGTGATAATCCTGGAAATTTTACCTCAAACGTGCTGGAGTAGACTAACAACGGATCCAGCTGCAGATCAGTAAGTGCTTTGTTCTAATCGCGATATGAAATGGTGTCTGTAAACCGCAAAAGACTGTTTAAATTTGAATCGCGTTTGTGTGTGAATGAATTAACCTTTAGTTTAGCTTTTAGCAAACTATCTATATTGCCTACTGATATGAGTAAAAATCGACTGAATACGATGAAATTAAAATGTCTTTGTATAAGCAACATATTAAACGGCAAATTAACATTTATGCCCTAATATTATAAAAGATGATATGTTACAGACGAAATATGAAACGCATCATATTCGTCGTCATCTTGAGTAAACATGGCTGAAAGCGAAACGGAGGAGCTGGTGAAAAAGATCCGTGCAACATCCATTATTTGGACTAGGTTCGGATTTAAGCGCCCGACGAGCAGCAGCAAACTATACAGACTCAAACTATACAGACTATACAGAATGCGTTGGCAACAGTTCGGTAACACACACGACTAATCTGTTCTACCACCTCAAAATGAAACATGTCACTGAATACCAGCGCGTATTCACAAAATAGTGGTGTAAATAAAATATCTGTGTGTGCCAGATTTTAAAGTTTTTCTGCTCTTTGCATCTTTTGTGTCCTTTAAATAAAATAGCCCAAACTAAAACTGCATTTGTAGTGCCTTCTGCACTGTTTTGCCGTTTTTACTGTCTATTACATGGCACTACTGTATATAAATGTTTATACTTGAAGCATTTTCTTTAGTTGACGTATACAGGTGAAACTCGAAAAATTAGAATATCATGCAAAAGTAAAAGGTGAAACTAATATATTATATAGACTCATTACATGCAAAGTGAGATATTACAAGCCTTTATTTTGTTAAATTGGGGTTTTATAAGCTGCTAGCCATAATATTTAACATTAGGGCTACTTTAAGTCTCTGCAGCTAGTGTACTTGAATTTTATTTATCTGCAACATTATGTTGTTTAATTACAGTTTTGCACAATAAATGTTCTCAAAACTACATATACCGTTCTTTCTTTCTTTAAAAAAAAAAAAATACATTTAACAGTTGTTTGGCTTTCCTTAGGGTCTTTGTAACCTTTTCTATAATGGTTTCATTATAATTTATATATCGTGATATATATCGTTATCGCAAGAGGCTGCAATGTATATAGTAATATGGATTTTAGGCCATATCGCCCATCCCTAGATAGATGATAAAGTTTTGACTGCCACATCAAAACCTAATTTACAAGGTGCAAACAAAATCTTAAAAGGTCAATATAAGCCTTCTCTTTAAATTATTTTTGTGTTTTATTAGTGACAAATTTGGGGAGAGGATAGCCTACATATTCCAAAACTTTCTGAAAATACGAATGAGAATTAACTGCACAATTACTAGAAATGTTTACCTTGGATATTGTACAATTTGCAAGCATACACAGTTTGTGGGAAAAATACACCTTTTTCAAGATGTTTCCAACTCTGTACCATTTCTGTAGAAATATTTTATATTTTATTACTATTGCATTATTTCTTTTTCTTTCTCTCTGTTTAGACCACATACACTTACTTATACAAACTTGTATATTGGCATCCTGATCTTGGAAATAAAGCTGATAAAGGATTCTCTAGCCGGAATCTTTCTGTAGTGCTCCCATCCTAAACGAACCACTAGTCCATATTTTACACGCCCACCTGCATATTGCCTTTCCAAACAAAAAGTGTCTTACAAAATTTAAATCAATCTATTGTTAATGTGAACGATTAGCCCAGATGATTTTCCGATAATTTTGAAGTAAAAACTCTAGGCGACAACATTAGTCAAAAGTATTGTGGGAATATGTGAAGTTGGTCGTGTGTGGTCTTATATCAGAAAATTTAAGTTTGAGTTTTTTGAATAACCACGCATAAATTATATTCTCTTAAAAATGCAAACATGTACATACATGTTGCTCACATATTATGATAGCCATGTTCGTGCTAAATAGAGTGTAATTACACCTTTGCCATTAATATGTTTATAAGCAACTGAAAAAAATACAAATATCAGGGCATGTCAAAACATCTCAAGGACCCCAAAAACACCTTAGAACCCAGAGGGTTAATATCATGATGGAACAGAGTGTCTAGTCATGATTTTACAAATGGTTAAATGGTTAACAAGAGTCTTAAACTCTGAATTAACTTCTACAAGCCACTTCTACATACACAGGGTCATTGCAATAACCCCATCCTAACCCTAATACAGTCCTCATGTCTTGTTTGGTGTGCTAGATAAAAAATGGTTTGATCAAAAATCTTGTAATAATTGTGGTGGTCAGCATGGCCTTAAAGGAAGTTTACTAAAAAGGTAAACACTATTGCAGTAAGAGTGAGATTCAGCTGAATATAGTCGAAGCAGGAATTTATGAAAAACATGATCTCTTAGTCTTTGCTGTCTTTTCCCCTATTTCTTAAAGGCTCAACTACAGACAGTCAAGCTACTCCTCATGATTACACAAAGACCAGCCTCACACTGAAGGACAAATTAAAACAGGAGTGTGAGCGGATATTGGTTGGTAATTCACAGACGGGTCATAAGAAATACCTGAACGATATCTACACTGATTTATATGTGGTGGAGAATGAGACTGGAGGAAGAGTGAACGAGCACGAGGTGAGAAAGATCGAATCAAATCACAACCGACTGACTGCCAAGGAGACGGCAATCCAGTGTAATGCCATGTTTAAACAAAACACAAAGGTACTGACGATGGGGATCGCAGGCGTAGGAAAAACTGTCTCTGTCAATAAATTCATCCTTGACTGGGCTGAAGGAAAAGAAAATCAGGATATAACCTTCATTTTTCCTCTGCCATTCCGTGAGCTAAACCTGATTACAGAGAACTGCAGTCTCATGGGACTGCTTCACGAACACTTCTTTAGTGATGATAAAGAACTGTCTTCTCTTCCTAAAGGTAATGGTAAAGTCTTGTTCATTTTTGATGGACTGGATGAATATCGCTTCCCTTTGAGCTTTACAGAGGTTGGCAGATTTACAGATGTTCATAAAAAAACAACAGTGAGTACGATAATAACAAGCCTCATCAAGAAACACTTGGTTCCCTCTGCTCTCATCTGGATCACCTCCAGACCAGCAGCATCCGGTCTGATACCCCGAAACTACATTGATCAGGTGACAGAGGTGCGAGGATTTATCGATGAGCAGAAAGAGCAATACTTCAGAAATAACAGCAGTCCTGAGGTTGCTGGAAACATCATCAGTCACATCAAGAAATCCAGGAGCCTGTACATCATGTGCCACATCCCCGTCTTCTGCTGGATCTCTCTTATTGTGCTTCAGCCTCTACTGGCTCGAGAGAGCAATGACAAAACACCCACAACTCTCACGGGGATGTACACAAGCTTCTTGCTTTCTCAGAAGCAACAGATGGAAGAAAAATACTGTGATGACCTTGAACCTAATTCCAATCCAGTGTCTTTTGATCAGATTATTCTGAAGCTTGGGAAACTGGCCTTTCAACAGCTGGAGAAAGGAAACCTGATTTTCTACAAAGAAGATCTTGAGGAATGCGGACTAGATATCAGAAAAGGGTCGTTGTACTCTGGGTTATGCACACGAATGTTTCAGGAGGAAAAGGTAGCAGCAAGAAATGTTTACAGCTTCGTACATCTCAGCGTACAGGAATTCCTGGCTGCTCTTTATGTGTTTATGATGGGTAAAGATGAGAAAGCGGACCTATTTCTTCAATCCTGGAGAGAAAAACTGACTTGGAAACTGTCCAAAAAGTCACTGTTTCAGCTTCATAATGCTGCAGTCAAGAAAGCTTTACAGAGTGAGAACGGACACCTGGACCTTTTCCTTCGGTTCCTCCTGGGTCTGGAGTCCAATCAGACTGACCTAAAGGGACTACTGCCAGGACTGGAACACAGAACAGAGGACATGAAAAACACTGTTAACTATATCAAAAAGAAAATAGAGGAGGAGGAATCAGTAGAGAGGACCATCAATCTCTTCCACTGTCTGAGTGAACTGAAAGATGACTTTGTGGAGGAAATCCAGAAGAATCTGAGCTCAGGAAAACTTTTAGCACAGAATCTCTCCTCTGCTCAGTGGTCTGGTCTGGTGTTTGTGCTTCTGATGTCAGAAGAGGCTCAAGAGATGTTTGAACTGCAGAAATACAGAAGATCTGATGAAGCACTGGTGAGACTGCTGCCAGTGATCAAAAACACCAGAAGAGCACTGTAAGAGTCTCCTTTACATTCATTTATAAACACTGACTGTTAGTCTTTTGTGATTGCTTTCTTTTTAAATGGGTGACTTGCTGGCCTAGACAGTTCAGAAAAATGAATAAAAGTAATGTGTGTGAAAATAAATGATGGTTTGATGTTTTATGAAGTGATAATTGTTTTAGCTCTGCTTAATTCACTACAGTTAAAGGTTTTTTCAAGCTCCAGATTATAAACGCTAATAAGCGTTACTACTGCTCTTTGTTTTGATCTCTACACAGGCTACACAGCTGTAATCTCACTGCTCAGTCCTGTGAGAGTTTATCATCAGCTCTACAATCCTCAAACTCCTTCCTGAGAGAGCTGGACCTGAGTAACAATGACCTGCAGGATTCTGGAGTGAAGCTTCTTTCTGATGAACTGAAGAGTCCAAACTGTCAACTGGAGATACTGAGGTGAATGGTTTTAAATAATGAACTATGCTATAATCAGAGGCTGACTTAACCAATAAACACGCTTAGCACCCCCAAGAGACGAAACATTAGCAAGAATGTGATATTTTTCCATATTTATACAGAGGTATGACCCACATGGACTGCATAAGTTTAAGAAAAATATTGTTTGGGGTGAGGGCAAGGGAATGGACTGTATGAAGATTGAATTTTCAAAATGGCTTTAAACAGTTACTAAAACTGTAAAATGTTTCTATTGTATGGACGTAAAATAATGCCACATTTTTTTTAAAATAAAAAACCCTGTTGAATTGCACTACTTGAAAAAAATATGCATTGCATTAACCAATGCTTGCATTTTAATGCATTGTATTTTAAGGGCTTGCATTTTTATGGGCTGAAATACAACATGGTTGTATATTTAAGCTGTGAATATTTCAATTCAAAACAAAACACATTTTCATTCATAAAAATTAAATAATCCATATTCACCTTTCATATTTCACTTCCAAAATATTCAAACTGTGTAAAAATACAACCTATAATAATCAACAGGCAATTTTCAGTAAATTTTATTTCGCTTTACAAATTCGCTTCCACAAATTCAGTGGTTCAAATTCGACAGAAAATTGTCAAGATTGAATATGACAATCTTCAGGGGTTAGGGGTTGCTGTTTCTAGATCAGGTTGCTCTCTGCACACGCAAGTTCTCTCGCGCGCGCAACGCGGTTTGGAGCACAGTCTGTCTCGCATGCGCATAGATTCCGGGAGATTTTAACTAATTTGCGGGAGATTTATGAGTGGCTCAACGGGTAGATCTATAGATAAACTCATCTTTCAGCGTGAGAAATCGTGGGTGTGGCGTGTGAGCATATGAAACCAATCAAATGCGTGTGTCTCACGGCCAATGCGTGAGAGTTGGCAGCTCTGCTTACATGCTCTGTGTTTCAGAGTGAAGCATGGCACTGTATTCATTTACACACGAGTAACTCATGATCCTGTGTTTTCAGTGTGTCAGAGCCTCTCAGTTCACAGAAAATCAGTGGTCTCAAACTGAGCTGCAGAAGGGTCACCATCCTGCAGAGTTTAAATCTAACCAGCTCTGCCTGGAAGTTTTTAGTAATTCTGATTACTTTGATTAGCTGGATCAGATGTGTTTAATTCGGGTGGAGCTAAACTCTGCAGGGCGACCTGCAGTTTGAAGCTGCGTTCCAGTCCACTTTTAGACAAGCACTTGTGAACTTCCCGAAGCACTTCCCCTCTGGGGAATCCCTGCCGCCATTTTAAAGAAAGTTCCACTTCGTGAAGTGTACGAGGGAAGTTTATATGGGGTGCTTCTCAATTGTTATTTGTGCATCCTCGTTTCCTTTCCTCGCTTCCTCTCCTCGCGTCTCAGCTCCACCCCTGGAGGACGCGGGGGAAGGCTGCAAGGAAAGGAAATGAGGACGGAGGAATCAAATGAAAGATTTTTTATACATTGGAATACTTGATCACTCGAGCGTCACTTTACAGCGTCATCAGCAGCGCTCAAAAGATCTGCCCTTATGTTGTTGAAGTTTGGTTATTTAAGAAATTCATAATAAATAATAATAAAGCAAGATACCCTGTTGAAATATGTTACATGTGTGGTTTATATAAACTGCAATAAAATTATATAGCTATAAAATTATTGTGACCGATGTGAAGGGGGAGGAGAATTTACACGTGCGTCACGTTAAGTCAATAAAACACTTCCGCATAGGATACACCTGTGTATCCTCGCTCATAGCTCCTCTGGAAGCCTCCTCACTCCTCGATCCTCACCTCCTCATGGTGCAATTAGAGAATTGAGATGTCCTTCAAGATGGCTGAGCTTGATCGGTTTCCGGGTCATAGGATGGAGGACAGAGGAGCGAGGAGACGAGGAGGGATATTGAGAAGCACCCCTTGACAGACCCTCACTCCCTCGATTTTGACAGAGGGAGCAAGTCTCATATGTACACTTCAGGCAGCTTCATATACCACAATGCAACACGATTGTGACGTCAACGCATATTGCGTTTAATTTACCCCACCACAAACAACTCTTATGATATATACATTATTTTTAAATAAAAATTAAACAACTCAAACACACCTATATACTTATAGAATGCTGCATTAAACAATTTTGTAAGGGTAAAAAATAAATATTAAATCAACCCCATAGTGGAATCTAAGTGAAGGGCTTCCAGTTCCAGTTCAGCCGATTGCAAAGGTTCCGCCAGTAGTGGGCACTCATGCAACATAAGCAATGACGTACATCCGAGTGAACGAGACGGAGGGAAGTTAGCGAGTGAAGGGCATGACAATTTTGGACTGGAACGCAGCCTGAGTCCACTGCAGTAAAAGCTACTCCACATGAACTCCTGCAAGTGAGTTTGGGCCACTCATACTGAAACATGGATCTGAAAATGTAACAATTTAAATCCCAATGTTGTAATGACAATTGTTTATAAATCATCTAAAAAATTAAGAAGCATAAAGGTGTGTCATTGGTGTTTTATTGTAATTAGCTCCCTAAAATAAAAGCTTTAGTTATTTTAAATGTGAAGATATTTTTACTTCCGGCATGCAGTTGAGTGAGTGAGGCGCATCCGGGAGCTGCTCCGTAAATTAAATTTATTTTCAATAGTCAACGGGAACATTCAATATCCTTAATACTTTAAGATGACGTCTACAATAGTATAGAACCTTTGAATGATAGCTGGAGCTTGTCATTATCGCTGCAATGCCTAAATCTAAATGTGCATCTCCTGCTCCTGGTGAAGCTGACGACGCCGGTAACATGGCTGCTTCAGGGGCTGCTTCAGGGTTAACACCAGCTCTTTTAAAAGATATGCTTACCACAACAATTCGTGAGTAAATCTCCTCTCTAAGGTCTGAGTTCCTCGCTGAAATGCACGCCTCTACAGCTGCCCTTTAAGCCACTTTTTCCAGTCACGGCTGCAAAATTGAAGACATTGTAACTTCGATGAACAGCGTGGATGAAAGGCTCGACATTTTAGAGCGCAAAAGTCAGTCACTGGAAAGGGATAACGAGGAGTTAAAGAGTAAGGCGGAGGATCTTGAAAACCGTTCGCGCCGGAACAATCTCCGTGTATTAGCTATCCCCGAGAATGTTGAAACGTCCAAGCCCTCTCACTTCATGATATCATCATAGACTACCTCAGACGCTGGAGATTAAGCGTGCACATTGGTCCCTCGCACCAAAACCGCGATCCAGCACACCACGAGACCCATGATCATACGCTTTCTTTGCTTCTGAACCAGGGAAGAAATTTGACGTTTGTCACGCGAGCATGGAGAGTTGCACTATAAAGATTCCAAGATTTTCATCTTTCCAGACTTCTCTGCAGAACTCAAGAAGCGGCGGGATCAGTTTAAGTCCGTTAAGGCTGAACTACACGGAGCCGGAGTCAAATTCAGGATACTGTATCCGTGCAGACTTCTTTCATTCAACGGCGAATCACACAGTTTTTAAACCCCCAACGCCGTTTTTACGTTCCTTACCACCGTGGTTAGTCCCAAACAGTCAAGCGAGGTATAGCTGCTGTGGTTACAGGTAATGACAGATTATTTTTGGACAATGTTCCAGTCGGGGCAGTAGGCTTACGTGAGCGGAGTCGTATGGGTAACATCCTTTTGCGCCCTGATTGGTCATGTCATTAAAGATCTATGTTGTATCTGTCACGAAATAAAGGAAGGAAGCATGATGCAAGTAACTCAGTTTATTTAACAATAGTGAGAGAGAGAGAGTCCAGGAAGCAGGGCTTAGCAGCGCAGGGACCCCGATGGTCAGATGAACACGGTGATGTGTGGTGATGGTGCGGTGCGGTGAGTCCAGAAGTGATATTCCAACGAATAATCCACATGAACACGAACAGGAAGACTGGAAGCACGAGACTCGGACGCAGACTGGGGAGAACACCGGAACACCCAACAAACAACGATCTGACAAAGGAGATGAGAGTATGGTGAGTATATATACAAGATGAGATGAGCTGCAGCTGGCTGATGGGACTGATGAGTTGATGGCTGATGAGCGCTAATGATCCGACACGCCCACATAATTAGCACTCACACACACACACAACAACAGAACATGAGACAAGAAAGAGACATAGGATTTATGAACCGTGACAGTACCCCCCACCCTAGGAACGCCTCCTGGCGTTCCCAGACTCCCTTACCTGCCGATTGTAATCATCGATAAGGGAGTGATCCAGGATGTCTCTAGCCGGTACCCAACTTCTCTCCTCTGGACCGTAACCTTCCCAGTCCACCAAGTACTGGAATCCGCGTCCCCTCCGTCTCGAGTCCAGAACACAATTGACCGAATAAGTGGGTTCCCCATCTACGAGTCGCGAAGGGGGGAGGAACCGGGACCGGCGGATTAATCCGAGCGAAAAAAACGGGCTTAATTTTGGACACATGAAAAACGGGATGAATTCTCCTGTACACTGGAGGCAGGGTATCTGCACATTTTTTTCAGTCAAATTTAAGGCTTTTTAAGACCTTTTTAAGACCCGAAGAAATCAAAATTAATACCGTACATTAGGGGTGTGCAATATTAACAAAAATATATCTCGATATTTTCAAAGTTTTGTTGATAATAATTAGATGGTATTTTACTGATTTTGTACTGGTACCATGGCTGGTTTAGGGCTGTTGTTGATAGCAGACTCACGAAGATATTCATTATTCAGTTTACAGTAGTGACTGAAATTAAAATTTTTATTAAGAGGCAATATTTGCCACCTTAAATTGATTTCCAGGGGCATTTTCACCTAAATATGGAAATTATTTCTAAACGTATTTAGAGGTATGCATCACCTTTTATGTCAAATTCTAACATTCAAATTAAATTCTATTAGAATAACACAGTACCATTGTCAAATTAAATAATTAAATTAAAATCTATCCTCGCAGTGCAGAGGTGACAGTAATGTGACACAATTAATGCACAGTAATGCATCCGAACTGGCAGTACTTTATTTACACTTAATTTGCAATTGCATAAATAAAGCTATTCAATATTTAAATATGAAATTATTTATAATTTTAACATTTTAATTCAAGGGTACTTTAAATATGCAACTAAACCCGCCAGTAGGTGGCAGTAAGTCACTGTCTTAATAAGCGAGTTGTTGGAGTCATTTATTCAACCGATTTGTTCAAACGGCTGATTTATTCATTGAATCAAATGATTCATTCAAAACGCGGATTTCAGTAAAAAAAAAACATCGCTGTCTGTTAGACTACAGTTTCATTATGAAATTCTCGTCGGCGAAATAAAGGGGGAAACAAACAATATGGCCAATATGTGTCTAAAAAGTAACACACAATGTTAACTTTATTGTTAATTTAACTATAAAATAAATAGCACATTTGCAATTGTGCACAGGAAAACGGCACTCTTGCTCGTGATATTCTAATATAACAAAATAATATGATATAAATATAATAAGACAAAAACTCATTTGGGGACATATCTATAACTGCACTGACACATCACGCAGTGAAAGCAAGCATGAGAGACAAACGCGATGTCAGCTCGCACTCGCAGTGCCTCGTACGTAGTTTAAACAATGATTACAATATCATCATAGTTCATAGACAAGCTTAAGCACAAAGAATGAACTTACTATTGAACTGACATTTACTTGATCTCTTATCCTCTCCTCTCGCGTGCAGGAGACAGACGTAGTAGGCTAAACTCTGCCGTAAATGACGCGAATTGTCACGTGAGCAAGCAAATCCACAAAGATAGAATAATAAAAAATAATACGGACGCTAATTAGATAGACGTATCTAAATGCTTTCCAAATGAAAACTAAGTCAAAGTGTCATCTAAAATTTAAGACCTTTCATAGGTAAAAAATAAGACTTTTCATAAGTAAAAATAAGACTTTAAGACTTTTTATGGCCTTAAATTTTAAAAATCGAATTTAAGACCTTTTAAGACTTTTTAAGGATCCGCGGGGACCCTGTGGAGGGAGATTGAGGCGGACTGTCACTGGACTAATGATTTTAGTGACAGAGAACGGGCCAATGAATTTGGGTGCAAGCTTATTTGAAACGGAGCGGAGAGGAATGTCCTTGGTAGAAAGCCACACTTTGGAACCGACGACGCATACGGGAGGCCTACGCCGGTGGCGATCGGCTTTGGCCTTGGTGCGCGCCCCCACTTGGAGTAGAGTCTCACGGGGCTCTAGTCCAAGTACGGCGACACCTCAGGACGAAGGCGTGGGCAGAGGGGACCGCGACTTCGGATTCCAAACTAGGAAAAATTGGTGGCTGGTATCCTACACTACACTCAAACGGTGATAGGCCCGTGGATGACACTGGCAACGTGTTGTGGGCGTACTCCACTATTGATAGTTGCTGACTCCAAGAGGAAGGATTCTTGGACACTAAACATCGCAACGTTCTCTCCAAATCCTGGTTGGTTCGCTCAGTTTGACCATTGCTCTGGGGATGAAATCCAGAGGACAGACTAACAGTCGCCCCCAGCAATCTACAAAACTCTCGCCAAAATTTGGACACAAATTGGGGTCCTCTGTCAGAAACCACGTCTATCGGGAGGCCATGTAGCCGAAAGACGTGGTTCACGACAATCAACGCTGTCTCCTTGGCTGAGGGTAATTTGGGCAAGGGAACAAAATGGGCCGCCTTCGAGAACCGGTCCACCCCTGGGAGGGTGGGAGGGCGGTGATAAAATCTAGAGCGATATGGGACCAGGGTCTCGAAGGCACCGGCAGCGGTTTGAAGTAACCCCTCTAGAGGTTGGTTAGGAGTCTTACCCGTGGCACAAACTGAGCAAGCCAAGACAAAACTGTGAACATCACGAGCCATGAGAGGCCACCAGAATCGTTGCTTGACTAGAAATGTAGTGCGATTGACTCCTGGATGGCAAGCCACATTGGAACAATGTCCCCACTGGATAACGCTGGACCGTAAACCCTCCGGCACAAATAAACGATTCGGTGGACAACGGATCGGAGGCGTTACCACTTCTAAGGCCTTCTTGACCTTCGATTCGACCTCCCATGTGAGTGTAGAGATAAATAGAGTCTCTGGTAAAATGCACTCGGGAGTAGACGGCGTTTGGAGCGGTCAAAAATACGCGATAAAGAATCGGGTTTGATGTTCTTGGAACCCGGGCGGTACGAGAGAGTAAAATCAAAGCGACCGAAAAAAAGAGCCCACCGAGCCTGTCTGGAGTTAAGTCTTTTAGCAGTCCGAATGTATTCCAAGTTCTTGTGATTGGTCCAGACGATAAAAGGTACCCCCGACCCTTCTAACCAGTGGCGCCATTCCTCCAATGCTAACTTGACTGCCAATAACTCTCTCTTGCCAATGTCATAATTACGCTCAGCAGGGGATAACCGATGGGACAAAAACGCGCAAGGATGCATCTTGTCGTCTGAAGGAGAACGCTGGGATAACACCCAGTGTTGTGCCCGTTCATACTTAAAAAGAACTAGCTCAAAGTTCAGTTCACATATCTAAAAATGAACTAGTTCACGTTAATTTTTTAAAAATTCTTTTAACAAAGATGTAGGCTATTATTATAATAATGTTATTTCAACACAGTATCTCGTTATTTCGAAATAATATGTGTGCGTGCATCTGTAAATCCGGTGACGCGTGTATTGATTTTTATCAATAAACAAGTGTTTTCTCTAAAAGTGTCGACTCGGCTGCAAAGATGGAGTTGACGATCGCCATCTCTGTGTGAACGCGCTTATAGAGAGAAATGCACATAAATAAGCCTAATAATGGATTACATAATCAGAGAGTAGCCTTTTTCTTTTTTCGTTTTGAATTATTTCGTTTAAAGACATTTCAAGCTTTGTGTATTTGGTGTAGGCCTATTTGTCATGTCTGTGTGAGGCATACACTGAGTTTCGTTAAGTTAGGATGTGCTCTAGTTCACGTGCAATGCAAGTGAGCGCCCGGGCGCCTCCGTTATATTTGTTTCGTCGGCCTATTCATTAAATACAGGCAATTGGTTGATGAAAAATGTATTAAAATTAAGATACAATTTATACAAAACGAAATTCACTTTAAAGAAAGGCTTTCTATAACAACTTCAACAGTCAAAATCATGTCTGAGCCGCTCCATGTCTCATATTGCGCATCCTATCTTACTCGGTCGTGCTGTTCACTTTTCATAAAATCAACGTAGCCTAAATGAAAAAAAAAAAAAAACATTATAATATTTTAACAAATATGAAACGCGCTTTTTTAATGGCTACAACAGTAGGCCTACATAGCCTACTCTCTATTTGTAAAAATTTCTGCACATTAATTTAATTCTGAATTTTGCACTCACAAGTTGAAAGGCATTTGTTCAAATCAAGTTCACGGATAATTGTGCGTGCATTTATAAGCCTAATCATTAAGATACTAAAATCCTAACAAATAGGCTACTATGTACAAAAAATCAGATGAGCCCATAATATGAACGGTTGGCCTAAGCATTTTCCTCCCATAGAAAACCATTAGGCTATAGGCTACGAACGCTTAATGCAGATTAGAATGTCCCCTTATTTATGTCGAAATAACGAGATATTGATACTAGGCTACTGTGTCCACCGTGGTCTCCTTTTTGATCAGCAGAAACAATGTTTGATTGTTTGGGATCTGACTGTCCAGCGTATTTGAAAAAGTTAAGCAAACTTTCCTGTCTTTTTGACATTATTCCCCTGAGTGAAACGATCGAGGCTAACAGCAATCTCAACTCCTACAAAAAGCGCGCAAGTCATGTGTCACAAACATTGAACACTACACAAACAGTAATTTTTTTTTTTCATTTAGGCAATTCATTTTAGTGACACAGGAGGTGCCGGATCCAATAAAAAAGGTTCCAGATCCAACGTCGGAGGTGACGGAACATGTTCCGGCGTTGTTCCGGCTCAAATTAAGCCCTGGTAAAACCTGACTTTTCAAATGAGCGTGAACGTGAACTGCGCGTGCTGCTCATTACTGCCACAGTGAGCGCCGCTCTCGTTCACGTTCATTGTATGAAAAGTGATTCGTTCAGTTCAGCGTTCGGCGAAAATATGAACGCGTTCAGTGAACGCGTTCATGCACAACACTGGATAACACTGCACCTACCCCCACCTCTGACGCATCGACCTCCACCACGAACTGACGTGAAGGATCAGGGGTTGTCAGGATGGGGGCTGAAACGAAGCAACCCTTCAGTTTGGCAAACGCAGCCTCGGCTGCGTCTGACCACCTGAACGTCGTTCTGGGGGAGGTCAAGGCGGTCAGAGGCGTGGCTAGTTGGCTGAAATTGCGAATGAAACGGCGGTAGAAATTGGCGAACCCCAGAAACCTCAGTAGGGCCTTACGGGAATCTGGACTTAATAATAATAATTCATTACATTTATATAGCGCTTTTCTGGACACCCAAAGCGCTTTACATAGAAGGGGGGAATCTCCTCAACCACCACCAATGTGCAGCATCCACCTGGATGATGCAACGGCAGCCATATTGCGCCAGAACGCCCACCACACACCAGCTTACTGGTGGAGAGGAGACAGTGATGAAGCCAATTAGTATATATATATAGGAGGATGATTAGGAGGCCATGATGGACAGAGGCCACTGGGCAAATTTGGCCAGGATGCCGGGGTTACACCCCTACTCTTTCGAAAGACATCCTGGGATTTTTAATGACCACAGAGAGTCAGGACCTCGGTTTAACGTCTCATCCGAAGGACGGACTTGGCCAATCCACCACAGCCTTGATCTTCTCAGGATCCATGCGCATTCCCTCAACCGAGACGATGTAACCTAGAAAAGGAATAGACTGTGCATGGAAAGCGCATTTTTCCGCCTTTACAAAAAGCCCATTCTCTAGCAACCTCTGAAGCACTTGTTGGACGTGTTGCACCGTGTTCCTGGAGAGACGACGAAAAAATCAATATGTCATCCAGGTAGACATATATGAACTGATCAACCATGTCTCGCAACACATCATTGACAAGTGCCTGGAAGACCGCTGGGGAGTTGGAAAGGCCGAAAGGCATAACCAAGTATTCAAAGTGCCCCCTGGGGGTGTTAAAAGCGGTCTTCCATTCATCCCCCTCCCTGATGCGGACCAAATGATAAGCATTCCTTAAATCCAATTTCGTGAAGATAGATGCTCCCTGCAACCTCTCGAAGGCTGAAGACATCAACGGCAAAGGATAGGTATTCTTTACCGTGATGCTGTTCAATCCCCGGTAGTCAATACAAGGTCGCAACGATCCATCCTTCTTCCCCACCAAAAAGAATCCTGTAGTCCATAAAATTACCTTCAGCCCCTGAATCCAGAAGTGCCCGACAGTCGTGAAATCGAGTTGACCATCGGAGTCTTACCGGGAGGAGAGAAGAGATCCCACCCGACAGTAGCCTCATACTTACTGTCGGGCTGGGCCTTTTAACGGACAGCTGTAAGCGAAATGTCCTGTTCCTCCACAGTACATGCAAAGGCCCAGGGATCTCCGCCTCTCCTTCTCCTCCCGGGAAAGCCGGGCTCGACCCACCTGCATGGGTTCGTGATCGTGGACTAGGCTGACCGCTTCCCCTCCTCCTGAACGTTGTCCCCCCGATTCCTCCAGAAAGACGGTTAGGCTGGCAACGTCAGTCAACACGAGACAGACATGTGTCCACTCGCAGGGCCAGTGCAATGAGATCGTTAAGCCCGGTGGGAAGGTCCATGGCGTATATCTCCTTTTGGACGCAGTCAGCCAACCCATGCAGGAACATGTCCCACTGCGCCTCCTCGTTCCATTGGCTCTCTGCTGCAAGGGTCCGAAATTCAATTGAAAAATCCGACACGGATCTCTCACCCTGACGTAATTCCGCCAGCACTCTGGCAGCCTCTCTTCCTGCAGCAGCGCGGTCGAAGACCCGTCTCATCTCGTCGGAGAGCTTCTGGAACGAGGAGCAGCATTCGTCCTGGCTCTCCCACACCGCCGTTCCCCATAGCGCCGCTCTCCCCCGTCAGGAGCGTCAGTACAAACGCGACTCTGGTTTGTTCCTCCTGGAACGTCCTGGGCTAAAGAGAAAAGTGTATAGCACATCTGGTTAGAAAAGCTCGACAGTGATTGGGTTGCCAGAATAGGCCTCAGGAACTGGTAGGCGGGGCTCCGACTGAAACGGCTGTGCTGGGTGGTGGTGGGGGAATCGGCACCGCGGGGGGCGCAGCGGGAATGTCAAGTTGTTGGATCTGCTGGGTGAGCCCAGACACCTGCGCCACTAAAGCCTGAACAGCACGAGCAGTATCGTTGAGGTTCTTCTCTTGTGAGTCCATCCTCTGTATGCTGCTACTCACAAACGCATCCAACGAACTTGAGGTTCCACTTGCTGCTTCCATGGTGGGTCAGATCGTTCTGTCACGAAATAAAGGAAGGAAGCACGATGCAAGTAACTCAGTTTATTTAGTAATAGTGAGAGAGAGAGTCCAGGAAGCAGGCTTAGCAGCGCAGGGACCCCGATGGTCAGATGAACACGGTGATGGTGGTGATGGTGCGGTGCGGTGAGTCCAGAAGTGATATTCCAACGAATAATCCACATGAACACGAACAGGAAGACTGGAAGCACGAGACTCGGACGCAGACTGGGGAGAACACCGGAACACCAACAAACAACAATCTGACAAAAGGAGATGAGAGTATGGTGAGTATATATACAAGATGAGATGAGCTGCAGCTGGCTGATGGGACTGATGAGTTGATGGGCTGACGAGCGCTAATGATCCGACATGCCCACATAATTAGCATTCACACACACACAACAACAGAACATGAGACAAGAAAGAGACATAGGATTTATGAACCGTGACAGTATCAGACTCTATTGACTTTTTGCATTATTTGCATTTACAGACCATGAAACTTTTCATTATTTACAATTTCATATGTGGTCTGTGAACTGTGGTTTGTTGCCTATTTCTTAATATATTTACAATTAGTTACGGAGCTCTTTCCGAAAGAGATAAAGTTTGTGTTGTGTGATAATGGGTAATGTTCGTACTAATGTAGTACATGTTTTTTTTTTCTTTCCTTTTGCGTTTTCGTTGTCCTTTCAGTTAATCTCAGAAGAAAGTCACACTTCATATTTTCATAATTTATATTTTTGTTGTTGTCCACTAGCTTACTCAATGCTCAGTCAGGTGGTTCATGTGTTCATTTTACCAGTTGGAATGTCAAAGATTTAAACACTAGCTGCGTTTACATGGCTCAATCCGAATGAAATCAATCCGATTAAAGAATCCGAACAAGGTGTTTACATGGACGACAAATAAAGTAATCGGATTGATCTGCGCGTTTACATGTCACAAGCTACATCTGATTTGATCGTTTTAGACATGCGCAGTTACGCACAATCAGTGCACTTGACGATTCCCGCCGCCGTTCCACGATGCGCATAACAGCCACCCTCTTACCATTGCTTTTTTTGTTTGTTTTAAAAATCAGATTTAACATTTACTTACTTCAGCTGCTAATTAGGAGACGACGAGCGCGTGATGTTGTGTGCCGTGCTGCTTGTATTTATCAAGCAATTAAAATGCCTCTGCCAGAGCCAGAACAAGGCGTTTGTGGATGAAAGTCCGAAGCAAGGACTGGTGGGACAACGTTGTCTTGCACCACTTCACGGACGTGGAGTGGAAGGAAAATTTTAGGATGACACGACAGTCATTTATGACCCTATGTTCAATGGTTGAGGGGTACATGGCACCCGAGGAAATTACAGTGAGAGCACCAATACCATTGACAATGCGAGTCGCAATCGTGCTGTATAAACTCGGTAGCTGTGCGGAATACCGTGTCATCTTCAATCAATTTGGCGTCCATAAAAGCACAGTGAAGAAATGTATCTACATGTTCTGCAAAGGCATGGTGACAGGTCCGATAAAACAGCTGATCCAGGTGCCAAATGAGGAGGAAGCATTGGAGATCGCCACGAGGTTTCAGGAGATGCACAACATTCCTCAAATAATGGGAATTATAGACGGAACACATATTCCCATCCTTTCACCTTCAGATGGCTACAAAGATTTTGTTAACCGTAAAGGCTGGCCTTCTTACGTTTTGCAAGCTGTTGTTGATCACAAATTATGGTAAGCCAAATTATTATTTAGCATGAATTATTTGAAATGTATTTTCTCAAAATAATTAAAAATGTAAAAATAATTAAGAATAATAACATATAATGCTTGTTTTAATAACTGCATTTTTGTTAACAATTGTATAAACTATTTGCATACTTTAAGTGGATTTAATACATATATATACACACACTTCTGTATAGTTTTTGGAGCATCAGCTGTAAAATGCCAGGCAGTGCTCATGATGCCAATGTTCTACGCCAGTCTGACCTCTTCCAAAGATCCCACCTGCTACCAAAGGTGAGGCTGGTGACAGCTTTACTTTTTAAAGGGAATATTAATTTAATAATACTATGTAATTCATTTTTTATTTTTAGGGGTGTGAAGAACATCGAGGGACAAGACACTAGGCTTTTAATAGTTGGGGGACCCTGCATATCCCCTCCTTGACTGGCTCTTGAAAGGATACATAAATTCTGCACATTTGACCCCCTGAGCAAGAATCTTTTAATGCCTACCTGAGCTCACTACGGGTGGGAGTTGAGAACACGTTCGGGATTTTGAAGTCAAGGTGGAGGGTGCTGCTAAAAAGAAGCGATTTTCACTTCACCTTCACACCAACTGTGATTGCTACCTGCTGTGCACTGCATAACTTTTGCCAGACCGAGAAGGACAATGCCAACAGCAGGTGGTTGGAAGAGGCTTTGTGACCTCAATGCTATCTATCCTCAACCTAACCACTCAGTGAATATGGAGTGCAATGCTACTGGTAGCAATGCAAGAATAGCTCTGACCAATTACATGTCCACCCATTTTCCCCTTCGTACAGGACATTTCCACTAAATGCAGCCTTTAAAAAACACCTCTGTTTCTCATTAAAAGTTATATTTTCATCTCAGTCTCATACAACAAATACAAGGTAGCTCTTAAAAGTGCCAGTGCAATACTTATTGCAATAGTTTCAACAAAAATGTTCATGTTAACAAGTGCAATAACAAAGTGAAGTTGCAAAAAACAATTTTGTTAAACTTAAACACTTCACTGAAGTGACACTTAAACAAAAAAAAACTGTTGAATACTCCAACTGGCTTACATTACTTTCTTTACAAACAGCTTCTGTCTCTACACAACTAAGACCGTTTTTGTTTTATTTAGTGCTGTTAAATCGATTAATTGCACCTAACATATGTATGTATATATATATATACAGGTGTGTGTGTGTGTGTGTGTGTATATATATGTATGTATATATATATATATATATATATATATATACACGTGTGTGTATGTGTGTGTGTGTATATATATATATATACGTGTGTGTGTGTGTGCGCGTGTGTGTATATATATATAAATAAAACAAACTTATGTTAGATGCAATTAATTGATTTGACAGCATTAGTTTTAATTTTCTAATCTATAGGTCATGCAGGCTGTGATCAGAGCTACTGGTTTCATTGCCGTTTGGAACATTAGCAGAATAATGCACTGGCCTATTGTAAAAGTGGCCTGGGTAGTGCTGCGGAGGCTGCATATAAGGATTGAGTGGTGGAGCCTGTGCCTGGAAATGAGGAGCTGCTTCATAGGGTTGCGGAATAATACTCCTGAGACCATCAAATACTTGACCCAACAGACGTTCAGTTGAGCGAGTGCTTTCTTCCAGAAACCTTGAGAGTAACATCTCGTCACGTTGTTGATTTCTTTCTTGGTGTTGTTCAATTCTATCCAAGAAGGCTTTTTGTTCAGCTGACCAAACGTGCATTAGTTTGGCATAACCAGATGAGGTCTTTCGTCCTAAATGAACAGAAAGCTATGCATTATTTCAATTCAACCTAATGTGAAAGTTACATTACTTAAAGACCAAAGTTTCCAGATTCCAAAAATGAGAGTAAGCAGAGATAAAGAAACAAGATGTAGATGTTGTTTTTACTGTACAATCACAACAAAATAAATGTTCCACAAACCCCAAATTCAAGACTGTGAGTGAGTGTTCTTCTTTAAACACAAGATATGTAAAACTGTAGTTTACATGCACGTTTAGTGGGGCATGTTATTTATTTATTTATGTTTTTTTGGGGGGGGGAAATTACTAACAAAACGTGTGTCATTCTATTAAACACTAAAACAAGAAAGCAAGGATATTCCCATGTTTCAAAATGTGTTATTAAAATGTTCCTGTTGTTCGATTACTAAATGCCATGGGTCTAGCAATGCCAAATGTTATGGGTTTGATTGCTGGGCAACACAGGAATTAATAATGAATAATGCATTAATAAAAGCATTTGCAGAATGCATAAATCCAAATCCATTTAAACTAAGTTTAATGCACTGCAGTCAAGTTATTTTTTTCTCATAATGAATGATTTGGCATGAAACTTACTCTTATTTGCAGCGCTTGGTAGAGCATGGCCATCAGCTGTCTCCTCTTCTGGGTGTACAGAGCTGCTCATTCCCTCTTCCTCAAAGTTGCTCCCAATATCTACATAATAAAATCATTATGAATAATAGCTAACTATATGACCAATAAGTGTACATGTAATGTTAGTGTGTACATCTCTGCATGCGTTACGCTGCGGTGAAATTATCACAACTTACCAGACGCGTCTTCCGGGACGGTAAAAGCACTCGCATCAAGGGAATCTTCTTCTGGAAAACCGACATCCACACCATGTGCTGTGACGTTCACCAGTGGTCTTCCTCCCATTATTTCATCCATAATGGTATAGAATGGAAAATTAGCCGGGGATTCGCCACTTTTGTTGTTTTGTTTTTTCGCCTTGTAGTACGCACTTTTAAGCCCTTTCCAGCGTTTTTTTATTTGCTCAACTGACCTGTTAATTCCAGCAGCTTTAAGTTTTTCAAACACCCTTGAACAAGTCATTATTGCGTGACTTGCGACCGTCTAATCTTTCAACCACCTTTTCTTCTTTTAAAATATCCAGCAACAACGTGGTCTCTGCAACAGACCAATTTTGCTTACCGCACGCCATCTTCCCTTCAAAAACAACAGTGCGTCATACGTCATTACGTCATTTCTACGTCATTGCACATGCGCATTCCTTTCAGATTTGGTTTTCAGTCCGATTAAGTGTTTACATGTTCTCTTGATCGGATTACAAAAGGAATAAACCACCCCTTTCAATCCGATCGAAATTTCAATCGGATCGAGCTCAATCGGATCAATTAAGGTGTTTACATGAAGGTTGTTCAATCCGGTTGAGCCTTCAATCCGATTATAGGGGTCCATGTAAACGCAGCTAATGTAATCACACGCAGCAAGACGTTGTCACTTTTAGAACATTTAAATTCTCATATTGTTATTTTGCAAGAGACCCACTTAAAAAAACTCAGATCATGCCAGAATTTGTTAGAAATGGAATAGAAATGATCGTTCTAAGTTACTCAGTAAATCTAGAGGGGTGGCAATTATTATCAACAAGTGTTTTCCGTTTTCTCCTTCACAAACCTTAGTTGATTCCAGTGGATGGTATGTTATTGTTTCAGGCCTTTTTTATGGTTTAACCATGACTCTGGCTAATATATAAGTACCAAATTATGATGATGAAAATTTTATTCAGAAAAAATTCTCTCTACTCCCTGACCTAAACTCACAGTATCTTATTATGTGAGGTGATTTTAATTGTTCTCTGAACCCTTCTCTAGATTGTTCATCCACTAAAGGCCAAAAAAAAGGGAGAAAACCGGTCGTTTCATTCTGGGGCTATTTCTCAGGGTTGCATTAAGGCGGGCATACACTGTGCTATTTTCGTCCGATTTTGAGCTGAATTCTGACTCGTGCGACTCTTTTTTTTTTTTAGGTCGGGACGATTTTCAGTGTTGTTGTGAGTCGTTTGTCTTGCAGTGTTCATGCAGTGTACAGGGAGAAACGAGAGGCGATAAACCTCTCCTAACCGGCAATCGGATGGTCGAATGAATTTCTGGCATGACAGAAATGTTGGTCGCTCCTCGTGACTATATCGCACTGTTGAAGCAGAGTTACGAACCGATTGCCCTAAACTCAGTGTTTTTTTCCCTCAGTGCGCCTGCGCCACTGTTGTTGTTGGTCTCAATAACCAGTCTTTATTGTTGTAATATTCACTTTATTAACAACTTTCCTACCTACATGATCGCTTTCTTTACTCTCTCGATCTCTTCTCTCTTCCCCAACCCCGTTCTCCCGATATCACTACATCCCTTTCTTTGTTAGTATTAGAGAACTTAAATACTACAAACTAACACATTACCCTTGGTTTTAACAGCATTGTTACTGCTATTTATAATATACTGCTATATTGTTTCGAACTGACTAACCTGTCAACAAACATTTACATAATCATGTCCT
This sequence comes from Phoxinus dragarum, assembly GCA_033366665.1. Taxonomy (NCBI): domain Eukaryota; kingdom Metazoa; phylum Chordata; class Actinopteri; order Cypriniformes; family Leuciscidae; genus Phoxinus; species Phoxinus dragarum. The sequence goes on along the minus strand of JARPMJ010007277.1, from coordinate 11,570 downwards.
TGAAACGAGCAGGTTTCTTACTGTATTTAGACAGTATCACTGGTCCACTCTACCACTCCAGGTAGTCAAAGGCTTGCTACAGGTGTCTGGTACTGTAACAGAAGAACTTTGTGGCTCTATTGAGGAATCTGACTTGATCGCTGTCTCTTGAGTTCCTTGATTGCTTTGTTTTTCTGCTGGTTCTGGTATGCTCATCTCCAACTGAATGGGAACATTACGAATGTGCTTCACATTTCTCACAATCCTAGAGCCATCCTCTACACTGACCATTTCAAAGGAACTGTCTGATGTGTGTTTCAGCAGCACAAAACGAGTATCTCTATACTTAGAGTCCAGCTTACCATCTTCCATACTCGCAACATATACAATGTCTCCCAACTTAAAGTTGTGTTCCTTGGCTCGTCTTGTCATGTCTGCGTTTCATTTTCTCATTGTACCTTTTATGATGACTTTCAATGTCTTTTGTTTCTCTTTTGTCTGTGATGCGACTAGGCAACTTCGTACGCATATCTCGTCCAAACATCAGATAAGCTGGTGTCTCACCCGATGCTCTATGTGGTGTAGATCGATAGGCAAGAAGAATCTTTGAGAGATCTTAACTCCAATTCCTTCCCTCACTTTTAGCTGCTTTGAAGGCTTTCTTCAAGTAATGATTAAAATCTTTCTATTTTACCATTACTTTTGGGGTAGTAAGGTGAGGTCTTGATGTGCTTAACTCCACTAGTTCTCAGAAATGCCTCGAAGACGTTTCCTACTAACTGCTTCCCGTTGTCAGTCACTACTTCCAAAGGATACCAAAATCGGGCAAATATTTTCATCATTTCCTTGGTAACGGTCTTGGAAGTTATATCAGCAATGACTACTGCTTCAGGGTATGATATGTAATAGTCTATAACAGTAAGTATATAGACATTCTGAATAGGACCCACCAAATCAACACCTATCTTGGTCCACGGTCTAGGTGCTAGTTCTAATGGATGCAGTGGTTGATCTTCATGCAAGGGTTGATTGAGAACACATGCATTACAGTTTTTGATCATTATTTCGACTTCCATGTCCATATTAGGCCAATAGAATTTGCTTCTCAAGAATTACTTTGTGCGAATTACACCTTGATGTGTCTCGTGTGCATTTTTCAAAGCTTGCTGGACCAGTGCGGAAGGAAGAAACTATCCTGTGTCCCCGCAGCAAAAGACCATCATGGGTTGACAACTCGTCTGAGCAGCGTTTGTATGAATGTAGGCTTTCAGGAATTGTAGTAGGCCACTGTCCTGTCTCCACTATGGAAATCAGTTGTGTCAAGGTAGTATTATTTATTGTAGCTCTTTTAAGTTCCTCAAGAGTCAAGGCTGGTACATCCATCATATTTACAGACAACACTCTGTCCATATACGTGTCCACGTAACTGTTGTCCTCAGTTTCCGGTAAAGGAAGTCTAGAAAGTGAGTCTGCAACATTGTCTTTACCTGTTATGTGTTCAATCTTGTAGTCATATGGATACAGTCTCAGTCCAAGTCTTTATATTCTAGTAGGCAGAAGCTTTGACTTCTCTGGATTGAGCATATAAATGAGAGGTCGATGATCCGTTTGAAGAGTAAATCTGCCTCCCCGCAAATACGCTCTGAAGTGTTCCACCGCCCAAACGCACCCTAGGGCTTCCCGCTCTATCTGAGAGTAATGTCTTTCTGTGGGTGTTAGAAAGCGGCTCGCATATGCTACAGGTTTCTTAGCTCCATTTTCTTGTGTCTGAAGCAAAACTGCTCCAAGTCCGACTGGACTTGCATCACTGATCACAACTGTTGGAGCATTCATGTTGAAGTATGCTAAGCCTGGCTCACTAGTTAATTCTTTTTTCAGTCCTTTAAATACATTTTCTGCTTCAGATCACCACTGCCACTCTTGTTCTTGTCTGGTCAGTTTTCGGAGAGGCTCAGACAGATTTGCATAATTGGGAACAAACTTCAAAAAAAAATCCACAGGTGCCTAGGAATGAACGTAACTGTGCAACATTTTCAGGTCTGGGAGCGTTACAAACTGCTTCAACCTTTCGTGGATCTGGTTTTATTCCGTCTGCTGTGACAACATGACCCAAAATCTCAATCTGTTTAAGTCCAAAGAAACATTTTTCTTTATTCAAGGTCAGTCCCTTTTCTTTTAATTTTTTTAAAGCATTTTTCAGTCTTTACTCCAGCTCATTTTCATTTTCAGCAAACATGACCACGTCATCCATGTAGCACACCACACCTGGCATCCCACATAACATAGAGTCCATGGCTTTCTGGTATGCTTCAGGAACACTGGACAATCCGAATGGAACCGAAATTGTAACATCCCCTGTGTGTAATGAATGTGGTCATTTGTCTGGATTCAAGTGCCAGATCAACTTGCCAGAAGCCTTAACGGGCATCCAGTTTTGTGAACACCTTTGCTCCCTGCATTGCTTGCAGTATACTGTCTATTGTTGGTACAGGGTGTCTTTCTCTTACCACCGCCTTATTCACTTCTCTCAGATCTACACAAAGTCTCACTTCTTTAGTGTCTTTTTTTGGAACGAGAAGAATGTTTGACACCCATTCAGATCCTTCGTGCACTTCCTCTATGATTCCATCTTCCAGCATTTTGTCCAGCTCTTGATTTACAGCCTCTACCATCAGGTAAGGTACTCTCCTTAACCCCCTGGGGTCTGAGGGGTTTTTGGGGCCCTTGAGAGGTTTTGACATGCCCTGACATTTGTGCTTATTTCAGCTACTTACAACATACCTTTGACCAACACATAATTATGCTGTATTGCAGCACAAACTCTGCTACAATAATATGTGAGCAAAATGGAAGTTACATGTTTGCATTTTATAGAAAAAAAAAATTATGCGTGGTTAGTAAGTTTTGGGAAAAAAATTGTCACTGCAATGAGCTCATATAACTCATACTGAATAGTTTGGCACAAGACTTTTGAGTTACCATTCTTGTAGGCTAGAATGTTTACTACAAAATGATGTGAAAATCATTCTGATCACTATTTCACAAAACAACAATATAATGATTTAAACTTTGCAAGTCAGTTTTTTGTGCCAGCACAGCTTTATGCGTAGGGGTGTTGATGGCCATGAATATGAATGAGGGGAGACAATAGACACTCCCCCATCAATGGCTAATGCCCCATCAAGGTGCTGTGAGGCAGAGAGGAGAATCTGAGAATGAGAGAAGATTCAAAGGTTTTGTTTTTTAATCTGTTTTTTATTGTAATTCCTCTATGTGGAGGAACTAAATGTTGTGCCTCACAAGACCACAGTGCTACCGTACATATATAAACATATAGTACCAGTCAAAACGTTTGGACACATTACCATTTTTAATATTTTTGGAAGATGGCTGCATTTATTTGATAAAAAAATACAGAAACAACAGTAATATTGTGAAATATTATTACAATTTAAAATAATGATTTTCTATTTTAATATACTTTAAAATATAATTTATTTCTTTGATCAAAGCTGAATTTTCAGCATCCTTACTCCAGTCTTCAGTGTCACATGATCCTTCAGAAATCATTCTAATATCATGATTTGATAATCAGGTATTATCAATGTTGGAAACCGTTGTGCTGCTTAATATTTTTTTATAACCTGTGATATTTTTTTCAGGATTCACTGATTAAAAAGTAAAGCATTTATTCAAAATAGAAATATTTCCTAACAATATAACTTAACACATCCTTTTAAAAAAAGAAAGCAAGGTAGTGTATACTGTTACAAACAGACTCATGGGCGAATGTGAGTAAACAGAGGTCACTTGCGGTCCAGTTTCCTGGGCAGGAATCGTGCAGTCTGTGCAACCATGTCAACATCAGTCTCGGTTTTCCATGACAGGGTGGACTTGGACCTGTTGCTTGTTTGTAGAATAGGTAGGCCCTACTTGTATATTATGACGAGTATATTATGTATATTGTAAACACAATTACATTTCATCAGTAAAATATTACGTCTGTGCACTTACCATCATTCTCGATTGAGAACTGAACGTGACACCTGCGTGTCCCTCTGCTGGAGAAGGAGAGTGTGATGCAAACACATTCCTAAAAAAATAAAAACAATTGTGTTAGCATACATTATCCAAAGATGGGCGATTAATGGGTATGGACGCACAATGCATGTAGTCTATATATCTGTTGATGGGCCATAGGACGGAGAAATATCTATTTATGGGCCATAGATCGCGTCACCTCGAGTGTTGATGGCCATTATCTGCGCACGCATTTAGAGCATTTCAAACATTTACACCTGTATTCACAATCATCTATGACAATATTTTAGCGTGTGTCATAGGCTAACCAAAACCGAACATTTATATATAAAAATATAATGTCTAGTATTTAGACAGTATCACATTTTACCGGAGGCTGAAATATATTTGCACGAAATCATATTTACACCTAAGCAGATATTCGCAAAAGTCAGTATTTTTAGCATTATAATCAGTGTCATAAACTAATCAAAACGGATTAAAATATAATACAAATATGTTTAGAGAGTAATATCACATTGAAACACGACCATATACGAATGTTAGGGATATTGTAAGGCAATCTTTCCTGTAAGATGTCAAAAGCTAACCAAAACTAAGCAAAATATAGTCTGAAAATTCACATGAGTTCTATATAATCAGAAAAGAATTATATAAACACTAAACAACTTACTCGAACTTGTATCCTCTGTGGGATCAATTCGCTCTTGAAAATGCAGCCGTTCTCCGTCTGAGATGCAACCGTTTCTCTGAGGAAAAGGTGAATTCTTCCTCGCTGTCCATAATCATCTGGAGGACGACTTTACCGGAGAAGTGTGCCATCCTCAAAACGCGATGAACTATCTGTGAATCTGACGAGAAACTGCGTGTTTTCATCATGGCATTGATCGGAGGGCGTGTGCGATGCGTATAGATCACCTCAACTATTAGCATGTGAATAGCGCCGGGGGGCGTGGCGGCATCAGCTCATTAAAAATAATAAAGAGAGAACGAAAAACTGCGCCTCTCCTTGGTTTCAAACGGATTACATAAACTAAGAATATGTGTTTTTTAATATAAATTACTTCATTTAAAAGAAGAGAATTCTAGCTTCATAAAGACAAATGTCTCGTTCCTGAGTGACAAGTATTCGCTGAGTTACAGTTCATTTTCGGACGCGTTTCAGAATGGACTTCCCTGACAGAGAGAAGGCAGAACTCGCATCATGTTTATTTTTCTTTATTTGGCGAAAGACACAACACTTTGTTTTTATTGTGAGTATACACAAAAAAAAATAGAAACTTAACTGGATCGAATGATGTAAAACACTTAAATGTAAGATCAAAACCAACAAAGTATTTTGAATCTCTTTTGCACTGATAAGAAAAAAAGCGAGCAGATCACGCCGGCGTGATTGCCGACCCCAGGGGGTTAAAGCTTGAGCTACAGGTGTGACCTTTTCATTTACAGATATTTTATGGCTGAAATCTTTGATTTGTCCCAGTCCTTTAAACAAACACTGATATTCAGCCTCAAATTTCAAAAATCTCTCTGGTGAATTTTCAATTGCACTGACCTGGGGCCTCATTTATAACCGTTGCGTACGCACAAAACAGGCTCTGAAAGAGGCGTCCGCCACTTCCGATGCATAAGTTGTGATTTATAAAACAAACTTGACGGGAAAATGTGCGCACCTGCACGCAAACTCTGACCCATGCGTTCGAACGTTTTGGAGACGTAGCAGTTTGGCGACACCGGTGGTGAGCTGGAGTTAAATGTCTTTTTGGTCACTTTTAGACAGAAAATCGAAATAAAATTATACATATACAGAAAGATAATACAAATATAATTTCACTCACCAAGCCTATCACTTGAAGCAAATATCCACATCTTAAATGTCCGCGCCAGCGAGCGCGTTGGGCCGTTTAGTGAAACTGACGCATATCTAACGGCAGATGAAGTAAAACTGTAAATCTTCATTATGAGTCCTAATCATAAATAGGCTACAGTTTATATAAAACAATGATTTAAACTATGTTTTATTTCTGATATAAACATTTAGTTTAATATCATTAACGGAGTTAAACACTTAAACTACATGACATTTACTGAAAAGTAATATATATATATATATATATATATATATATATATATATATATATATATATATATATATATATATATATATTCAATAAATAGCCTATAAATATTTGTTGTGGATGCAATGCTTTTGAACACGTTTCCTTTAGCATGCTGTGTTTCAATGTTTTAACTACAGAGATTGCTTATCATGATAATAACAGATTGTGCAAATATAATGCACAACAAGGTCTATCTGTTTCCATTAAAAATATAAATCAATTAAAAAGACGATTTGGCCAGTGGAAAACTTTCTCTGAAATGTATTTTACACTATTTTATTTATTTATTCAAAAACAAGGCAAGGATAGGCTACTAAATTATTTTTATTAATGTAATGTGACGGCACATCCGTATTTCATATTTTCCTAATGTCTTGTACTGTTAAACATGTTATCACGTGGATGAATAAGCATATGCAAATGATATGCAGATGAGGATATGCATAGTAAAACTAGGCGTTGTAAGCTCCATATATGGTTATTTCGGGGAGGAGACAATGTTCGGGGAAAGCCATTTTTGGCTTTTGGGCGCACGTACACTTTTAGTAAGGATCCTACGCACAGTTTTATAAATGAGGCCCCTGGTCTGTGGTATTCAGGATCTTTAATTCAAAGCATGACCGCCTTGCTTTTATTACAAAAATGTCATCCTTCATGACGTTATCCTTCCATTGGAAATGTGCTTCAAAAAATCCCACACAGTGGAGAGAGTGCGTCAAATACATAAGCGTATAATTTTCTCTTGGTTTGTTTTAGTTTCAACTTTTTGTGCAAACAATCTGTGATATAGTTCTTCTCCAATGAAATTTCTTCCACTTCCTGTATCGATGACCATCTTCAGCCTCTGTCCATTAACTCTTATAGTCGCTTTTCCTTCTGGATCAATTGAATACACAAATTCATCAGAATCAGAATTGTCATTTACAGCTCTCACTGGTTTGTCTTTGCGGTCTGACCTAACTTTGGCCTTGTATCTGTCATTTTTATGCTCTTGTGAGTTTTTTTTCTTTCTGCAAACAAGTGCATAATGACCGTTTTTTCTGCAATACAGGCAGATTGCTGATTTTGCCCCACAGTCATCTGCTTTATGTGTTGTCAGTCCACATCTATAACACTTGGTGTCACTGTTGTCCTTTCCAAATCGCCCTCTGCCGGCACTTTGCGGTTTCACTTTTGCGTTGGGAGCTCTTATACCCTTCTTGAAATTAACGTGATTGTCTTTTTCTTTGGTGTTGTTTTCTGAAAGCACGTTAGACTCCGCTTGGGCTGATTAAAAAATTCTAGCAACAGTTAATGCTCTTTCCAACGTAAGCCATTACTGCAACAGTTTATCTCTTAATCGTCTATGTGCACATTTCTCCACGAGTTGATCTCGTATCATATCACGTTCTAAAGCTCCGAACTCACAAGATTTGGCTAGTTCCCTTAACGTGTTCACAAATGCGTCAATCGTTTCGTCCTGTAGTTGAGATCTCAGTCTGAATTTGTGTCTTTCTAGCACAACATTTTTCCGTGGCGTAAATTAAGCATCCAGTGCAGCTACAGTCTCTGTATATGAATCTTTAGGACCTGGGAGATTGGCAAAAATCTTCTGCACTGGAGCACCAATACAATGCAAAAAAGTAGCGCGTCTTACCACATCAGCAGCATTGATAGTTCCACTGGCCAACTCAAAGAAACAATACAAGTCTTTCCATGTTTTGTATTCTGGATACAAATCCGAAACTCCGAGGTTCAATGGAATGGGCGGTGATAACTAAGCCTGTGCGACATGTATCGGCGGTGCTCGTGCTACGGCTCTTCGCCTTCCATCATGCCAGTTCAGCCAGTCAGTCTTTCAGATACAGATGTCGCAGTTTCAACGACAGGTGAACGGTAATCCTAATCGTTCTCTTTATGTGTTCATCCTCGTCGCCATTTATGTTGTCTTCACGGTCCCTGTAGGATAATGTTATTCCCCCGATGCAGATGTACAGAACAAATGTTATATTTGAGGTAGACATATTTATCTTGGTTGTTTAGTTGCCTTAACTTTATATCATGGCTATGTGCTGCAGTTCTAGGGTTTCCATAATTCAGCTTAATGGACTAATACAGTGATGTACAAGACCAAACTCGCACCTTATTGAGAAGGCTGTACTATATGGCTACAGGCAAGCAGATGGACTCAGAATATTAACTTAACGCGCAGTTTCATGCAGCCTATGCGTCCTCCGAAGGACGCACCATGTAGTCTTCGTAGGATTACCTAATTGCGCAACCAGGTATTCCCGATTACAGCTCCAGGCGCCAAGCAACGGTGCGAGAGTATGCTGCCATCCTTATAATTAATTTGATATAATTAGTAAACAGCTATGGAGCCAGAATTGGCTATTGTTATTTTTATGTTTTATATTTTACTGGAGGACAAGGTGAGGATGTTTCAGGTCATGTACTTTCGGCTTAGCCGAAGATTCAAATGTTCATTTATATCTTACCGTGATGCGATTTTGTAGACTAGTGTATTCTTTTTATTATGCACATAAATGGACCATGGTACATATATTTACACAGGTTTTCAACCCTATTTGAATATAAAACCCAGTTAAATATAAAAAAGTCCAGTGCGAATGTTACTCCCCCGCTCGTCATCGGCAGCTGTCACTGTTGCTAGGCAACAATAACAATCGTCCGTAGGCTAGACCAGTCCTAGCGCTTCAGATGCACCCTGTGATATGGGACGGAGTTGTCAACAGTTCACGAGTTCACACTCACAAATAAGTCAGATGAAATAAATGGTATGCATATTTGGCGTGCTGTCCGAGGAGAGGGCTCCGGGCTCGGTATTCGGCCCGAACCCAGAGTCCTCCCCCCGTATTGCTGGTTTAGGAAGTAACCAGGCGAGTGTGAGGAGACGGGGTGGTGGAGGGATGCTGAAAAAACTGTCGAGGAACGTTGGTGAGTCGAATGAGTATTTATATAGGTCTGCACTCATGCTGATTGGATAGAAATGTTGATTACTGATTGTTGACAGCTGGTTGGAATGATGTGATAATTGGATCAATTATTTGAACGTGCTCCTCCCGAACTTTGTTTATAAAACATCATTTCACGAGTTCACACTCACAAATAAGTCAGATGAAATAAATGGTATGCATATTTGGCGTGCTGTCCGAGGAGAGGGCTCCGGGCTCGGTATTCGGCCCGAACCCAGAGTACTCCCCCCAAAAGCTGCAAATTAAATGCAGGACAGCCGCCATGATGTTGGTGACCCCCCAAAACTTGCAGGGTGCAGAGCTTGAGGTATCGGAAGTGGGGAAGGGGTACGTTGCTGGAAGTCTCCTTGTGACATCGGACGGGAGTTGATTGTCATGACGTCAGATGGGTGGGCCTCTAAGGTGGTAGACTGGGGATGGTCATATGTGGTGTACTTTCCTTAATATCCGAACTATTTGGACGTAGAACTGGGCTCCTGCAGGAGCGGAGTAAATGACACTGCTGCGGCAGTGGATGAGTTCGGACCGAGTAACGGAGCTCCTGCGGGAGCGGAGTAGATGACACTGCTGCGGCAGTGGACCAGACTTGCTTTCCAACTTGCTTTTAGATATCCCAACTATTTTGGACATAGAATTGAGCTCCTGCGGGAGCGGAGTTGAAGACACTGCTGCGGCAGTGGAGCAAGTTTGGACGGAGTATCGAAGCTCCTGCGGGAGCGGAGTAGATGACACTGCTGCGGCAGTGGAGCAAGTTTGGACATAGAACTGAGCTCCTGCGGGAGCGGAGTAGATGACACTGCTGCGGCAGTGGAAGAGTTTGGACGGAGTAATGGAGCTCCTGCGGGAGCGGAGTAGATGACACTGCTGCGGCAGTGGAGCAAGTTTGGACAGAGTAACAAAGCTCCTGCGGGAGCGGAGTAGATGACACTGCTGCGGCAGTGGACCAAACTTGCTTTCAATTTGCTTTTAAATATCCAAACTATTTGGACATAGAACTGAGCCCCTGCGGGAGCGGAGTAGATGACGCTGCTGCGGCAGTGGATGGGTTTGGACAGAGAAACAGAGCTCCTGCGGGAGCGGAGTAAATGACACTGCTGCGGCAGTGGATGAGTTTGGACGGAGTAACGTAGCTCCTGCGGGAGCGGAGTAGATGACACTGCTGCGGCAGTGGATGAGTTTGAACGGAGTAACGTAGCTCCTGCGGGAGCGGAGTAGATGACACTGCTGCGGCAGTGGATGAGTTTGAACGGAGTAACGTAGCTCCTGCGGGAGCGGAGTAGATGACACTGCTGCGGCAGTGGATGAGTTTGAATGGAGTAACGTAGCTCCTGCGGGAGCGGAGTAGATGACACTGCTGCGGCAGTGGATGAGTTTGAACGGAGTAACGGAGCTCCTGCGGGAGCGGAGTAGATGACACTGCTGCGGCAGTGGATGAGTTTGGACGGAGTAACGGAGCTCCTGCGGGAGCGGAGTAGATGACACTGCTGCGGCAGTGGATGAGTTTGGACGGAGTAATAGAGCTCCTACGGGAGCGTAGTAGATGACGCTGCTGTGGAAGTGGAAACAAGTTTGGATGGAGTGGCGAAACCTCTGCGGGAGTGGAGTAGAGTAGCTGAAGTAGAAGAACTTGGTTGACTTGCTCCTAACTGACTGGAGAGCCAGTTGCGTCGAGAGAGGTATCTTGTTAGAGGAAGAGGTGGTGCTGCTGTGGTGTTGATGATGATAACTTGCTTTCGAACTGTGATCTGAAAGGTGGGTGGGACGGAGATCTGAGCTCCGGCTGGAACAGAAAAGTGTTGCTGTGGCAGAGAAGCGAGGTAGAAAGGGGATCGAGGCTCCTGCGGGAGTGGTGGTCTGTAGGGTTGGGTGGGAAGGGAGTTGGCAAAGTAATTAACTGATGAGGGTTTGTTGGGCTTCATTGATATGGAAGCAGTTTGAGCGGATATAACTCTTGAAGGCTTCCGATGACCAGCGACCAAGAGATTGGATCTGCTGCTGGGAGAGGCCTTTTTGAGCAGCTGTGGTTGCTGCGCCTATGCGGAATGAATGGCTGGAAAAGTGTTCTGCTGGGATGCCTGGAAGGAGCAAAACAGATTTGAGGTGTTTTTGGAACCAGAACCGTGTGACGGGGCGGTTGGAGTCGTCTGCAAAAGTGGGTCGGAAGGGGATTTAGTCCGTGAATTCTGAAAAGTAAATAGGCTGAGAGAGTTTGGTATGGTTGGATTGGTGATAGAAAATATAAATGAAATGGCCTTTCCTGATTTGATCTGTTTTACTTTTCTTGATGAAGTAGGAGATGGTTTCGTTGTCTAGCACTGATAGATCTGTGGTTGTGGGGTGGATTTTTGGGTTAAAGCTGAAAGTGATGGTAAGTTCTGAGCATCTTAGGAAACCGAAAAAGCCAATATGAACATTGCGTCCGGTGTGCGGGCAGTATTGGTGGAGTGGTTACCTC